>PVIU01004079.1:0-132873 GCA_004026605.1 Ondatra zibethicus
GGAGATGGACACTTCATACTCATAACAGGAAAGATTCATCAAGATGAAGTCTCAATCCTGAATATCTATGCCCCTAATATAAAAGCACCCACATATGTAAAAAAAAACATTACTAGAACTCAAAGCTCACATCAAACCCCACACACTAATAGTAGGAGATTTCAACACTCCTCTCTCACCAATGGACAGGTCAACCAGATAGAAACTTAACAGAAATACGAGAACTAACAGATGTAATAAATCAAATGGATTTAATAGACATCTATAGAACACTCCACCCAAACAGGAAAGAATATACCTTCTTCTCAGCATCTCATGGAACCTTCTCGAAAATTGATCACATACTCGGTAACAAAGCAAACATCCATAGATACAAAAAAGTTGGAGTAACCACCTGTGTCTTGCCGGATCATCATGGAGTAAAGTTAGAATGTAACAACAATTCTACCCCCAAAAAGCATACAAATTCATGGAAATTGAACAGTCAACTACTGAACCACTCATGGGTCAAGGAAGAAACAAAGAAAGAAATTAAAGTCTTCCTTGAATTCAACGAAAATAAAGAAATAACATACACCAACCTATGGGACACTATGAAAGCAGTGCTAAGAGGAAATTTCATAGCACTTAGTGCCCACATAAAGAAAATGGAGAAAGCACACATTAGTGACTTAACAGCACACCTGAAAGCTCTAGAAACAAAAGAAGCAGACTCACCCAGGAGGAATAGAAGACTGGAAATAATCAAACTGAGTGCTGAAATCAACAAAATAGAGACACAGAAAACAATCCAAAGAATCAATGAAACGAAGAGCTGGTTCCTTGAGAAAATCAACAAGATCGACAAACCCTTATCCAAACTAATCAAAAGACAGAGAGAGACCACTCAAATTAACAAGATCAGAAATGAAAAGGGGGACATAGCAACAGACACTGATGAAATTCAGAGAATCATTAGGTCTTACTACAAAAGCCTGTATGCCACAAAATTGGAAAATGTAAAACAAAATGGGCAGTATTTTAGATAAATACCACATACCAAAATTAAATCAAGACCAGGTGAACAATATAAATAGACCTATAAGTCATGAGGAAATAGAAGCTGTCATCAAAAACCTCCCAACCAAAAAAAGCCCAGGACCAGATGGTTTTACTGCATAATTCTACCAGAACTTCCAAGAGCTGATACTTATAATCCTTAATGGGTTTCACATAATAGAAACACAAGGGTCTTTGTCAAACTCTTTTTATGAAGCTACAATCACCCTGATACCAAAACCACACAAAGATGCAACCAAGAAAGAGAATTATAGACCAATCTCACTTATGAACATTGATGCAAAAATTCTTAATAAAATACTGGCAAACTGAATACAAGAACACATTAAAAAATCATCCATTATGATCAAGTAGGCTTCATCCCAGAGATGTAGGGCCGGTTCAACATACGGAAATCTATCAATGTAATCCATCACATAAATAAACTGAAAGAAAAAAACCATATGATCATTTCATTAGATGCTGAAAAAGCATCTGACAAAACTCAACACCCCTTTCTGATAAAGGTCTTTGAGAGATTGGGGATACAAGGATCATATCTAAGTATAATAAAAGCAATATATAGCAAGCCGACAACTAACATCAAATTAAACGGAGGAAAACACATTAGAAAAGAAAATATAATACCTTGTCGTGGAAGCTATAGAGCTACTAAGTGAGTCACATACTGTACCCTTTAGTTCATTCATTTTTATTTGTAAGTGTTCATTGCAATGAGTCATTGGTCTAGTTTGAAACTTCTGAAATCTCCTACATTATTGATACTGGGTCCTCACTATGATACCTCTTGGATATCCTGCTGTTGTCCTGTTTCATGGAGATCCTGCAATTTTGGATCCACAGGTTCAGCATCTTCATGGGTTCCTGCAGTTCATTGATGGGGAGATTGTCGGGGTGAGCTAATTCATAGTCCTGGTTCTGGGTCTAGGTGTCAGTTGGTTTGGTTAGACCACCACGTCTCCCACATCCTCACCACCAGAAACAGCTCTCCATCACTTCTCTGGCTTCCTCTTCCACTCCATCAAGCAGCAAGAGCTTGGGTCACTTCTTCTCTCAGCCCTTCAGGACTGGATTATCTACAACCTCATCCACAGCATCTGTGCTAGCTCAAATCTGTTGCCCAGGGGAGGTGCAGAAACCCCTCTGAAAAGTACTCCACCTGGTGAGCGGCAGGAGCAGCTCTCCCCGTCTCATGTCCTTGATGTGAACCCTCCTGCCTGCTGTGGATGACAAGGGGTAAGAGGGGAAAGCATCTTTTCTTCAAGCACTCCACCACATGTCAGACAAAGGGGCTGTGGTCAGCTCTACAATGTGGCCCTGGTGAAGTGCAGGTTGTGAGTGGCAGTGTCAGCTATGTCTGTTGTTGCAGCCAGTGAGGGGTGGACCCAATTCTTTGCAGCCCTATCCTCAGAGCCTTCTTTGGTGACAGGAGGCAGAGATATCAAGACCTAGATGTTGCCCTTGGCAGCAGTCGAGGTCCCGATATCACCATGGCCTTGGGTAGAAAGCAGGCCATCCATCTCAACTTGCTCTTCAAAGCCTTGGCCCCTTTAGATCTGCCTCTCTACACAGAACATGAACCATTCTGCCTCCCCCTCTTTCCCACACCTCACCATATATTTGCTCACCATAAATGGTTGTGATTTTTTTCCTCCACACCCAGGGCAAACTATCACAGGCAGGCATGTAGATATCCATTAGCTCAGTCCTAGTGGTGGGTGTACATATTTTAAATCAAAGTGTTCATAAATAGACTTGTACTGTTTAAATTTTCTTAGGAAATGATGGTGTCAAAGAACAGTAAGAAATATTTTAGGGTTTTCTACGATTTTACACTTTAGCTGTTCAAATTAAAGCTCATTTTTCCCTTTTTACTGAAAATAGATTCTTTCCTCATGTCATATATCCTTATTACTGTTTCCTGCCCATCCCTCTGCTACTCCCAGCTTCTCTCCAACTTTCTGCCCATCTGAATCCACTCTCTAATCTTCTCTCATTAGAAAAGAGCAAACTTCCAGTAGATGAAAACAAAACATAAAAAAATAAAATGTAGCAAGTTTTAAAAAAAAGTATCTCATTTTAGTTGGACAATGCAAACAAACTTCCATTTAGAAAAAAGCCCAAGAGAAAGCACAACAATCAGAGACTCACTTGCTCATTCACATCCTCTGGAGGCCCATAAAATCATTTTAGCAAATGCTATAATAATAGACAATCAGAAGGCCTGGTGCAAGCATGGGCAGACTCTCCTCTTGCTGCTTCAGTCTCTGCTGCTTTATATGAGATTTGCTCTGTGGATTTAGCGGGTCTTGTTCTCCTCATGGCCTTCATATTCTTTGGCACTGCAGTTGGCCAGTTTAAGTCTCTAAACTTGATGAAGAAGATTTTAATCTTCATATATTTTCATACCAAATGTATATTTAATCATAGTAATGATTTTATTATTGATACTCTTGCAGCACTGAGGTAGAAATTTTATAAAATATTTAAAATGCTCTTTAATATTTTAAATATCTTATTATTTTCATGTGTCTCTTAGTTATGCATGTCTTAGTTATAAGGTTTCATTGATGTGAAGAGACACGATGATCATGGCAACTCTTCTAAAGAAATCATTTCTTTGGGGTTATCTTACAGTTTGAGAGGTTTAATTCATTTTCATCATGTCGGGATATAGAGGTATGCAGGCAGACATGGTACTAGAGAAGGCACTGAGAGTTTAATATCTTGATCATCAGGCAGCAGAAGCAACTGTCAAAGCCCACCCCTACAGTACATATTTCCTTCAATCCTTACCTATTCCAACAAGGTCGCACCTCCTAATAGTTTCACTCCCTATTTGGGTCATTTTCTTTCTAAACACCACAGTGTGTTTATCCTACATGTATGTATATGCGTACCATGTATGTGACTGCTGCCTCCAGAGGCCAAAAGAGGCATACACTCCCTGAAACTGGAGTTACAAACAACTGCAAGCTGCCATGTGGAAACTAAATCCAGATCTTTTGCAAAAGCAGCCATTGGGTTTCACTGTTCAGCCATCTCTTCAGCACCTTTTAGACATTCCTTGTGTTGAAATTTAAGAAAACCTGTTAGTCAGTGCCTCAACACTGTTCTCAATTTTATTAACTTTCTTTTGGGGCAGTCAGCTGACAGGGTGACCAGAAGACCTGGTGCAAGCATGGGCAGACTTGCACCAGTGGAGATGCTTAAACAATCCAGGCTGATTCTAGGAAAGAAGTTTGTTCTTTGAAAACTGACAATGGGGTCCCATTGATGAGGGCTACACCCATACAGCTCATTGAAAGTAGAGAGGTCATGCTGGTGTCTGCATGGAGCCTTCACCCTATATTCTAGACTCTTTTGATCAAGACAATACTCTGCAGACTACAGAAAGAATAAGCTGTACACTAAAGCAACTACAAAAAACATGACCTACAATATGTTCTGCTTGCAAGATGTGCTGGGGAAACAGTGGTAGAGAAGTTGTGGGAGTAGCCATTAAACGTCTGGTTTAACTTGAGGCGCACTCAGGAGTGTGAGTTCATGTCATACACTGACTGAATGTCAGACTGGATGACTGGATAGTCCTGAGACCTACGGTAGAACCAAAGAAAATCAGTGAAGGGATTCCTAATGATATTCTGCTTTATTCATTAAGTGGTGAGTTGTCTAGTTGTTATCAGAGTAGCTTCCTCCAGCGGCAGATGGAAGCAGGTTCAGAGACCCACAGCCAGATATTTTTGTGGGACTCCTAGCTGTGGGAGCAGATGAATCTCTGATTATTTGGTCTGCACTTGGGATTCTTTGCCTCCTAACGAGTTGTTGTGTCCAGCCTTGACGTGAAGCTTCCTGCCTAGTCCCATTGCATCTTATTATGCCATGTTTGGTTGATATCTCTATGAGGCCTGAAATTTCTGAAAAGAAAAGGAAAGAAAATGGATCTGGGGGAGAGGAGAAAGGAGGGAGCTGAAAGGAGTGGAGATAGTGGAAACCTGAACAGGAAATATTTTATGAGAGAAGAATCTATTTCAATAAAATAATTATATATGTGTATATATATATATATATATATACACACACACACACACACACACACACACACACACACACACACACATAGTTTACATGTACCATGGTGCATGTGTGGAGGTCAGAGAAAAAGCATGGTGGTGGTGTTTCTCTGCTTTCTGAGGTTCTGGAGGATCCCAATGTAATCATCAGAATCAGAGATAAATGTCTCTTTATTCATTAATCCATTTTAAAAAATCATTTCTTAATGTCAGCATTTAAATAATAATCTTTCTTTGGTGCAGACATTTATTTATTCATTTATTTTTGTGATTATGTTATAATTATAAAATTATAACATAGCTGCTTTCTCTTTCTTTCATCTTTTTTCATATAACCCTCCCCAATCTCTCAAATTCTTGGCCTCATATTTATTTATTTATTTATTTACTTTCTTTGACTAACTGTTGTTGCATGTATGCATATACTGAACGTTTTCTGAAACTCCTTTCTCTGGATGCATACTACCCTGCTTGAAGGAATTCTGCATTTTTTGCTATGTGTAACTGATAGTATAAACAATGTGATGGTACTACAAAGTAAACGCTTCAACTGAGTTTGTAATTACAATAGCAAATCCACGAGGCATAGATAAAAGAAACTAAAACATATACTTCATGAAGTTACTGAAGCCAAAATTTTAGTGTTATGACACTCATTTTATTTTAAATTTTCAATTACTTGTTTATGCTTTCCAAATTTTCTTTTAAAAGTACAGTATCCTTTTTCAGTTCCTGTTGAGGCAGCCAGCTTGGTGAGACTTTATTGGCACAGTTTCTGACAATCCTTGAAGACAAAAATCTCAAACAATCTCTTGGTGAGACTTTATTGGCACAGTTTCTGACAATCCTTGAAGACAAAAATCTCAAACAATCTCCATGATTCTCTGGCTCTTACAATGTTTTAGCACCCTTTTCTGCAATGTTCTCTGAACCTAAGGTGTGGGATAGTGTTGTAACAACTATTAATGATAAGAGGGCCATAAGTATGAAATAGAGCAAGAAATAAGTTTTGTAAGTTTTGGAGGGAGGAAAGGGGAGATAAAAATGTTTAAATTATATTATAATCTCCAAACATAAAAGAAATATTTAAAAATAATGAATTATTATTACTTTTGATATATGGCATGCATCACATATAATCAAAATGTAATCATACTGCTAGCTTAAGTTTTAGCCACTTTAAATTTAATAGAAACTTTTAATATTGACTGATCCTCTATTGTATTGTCTTTCTTTTTATTTTTATAGTCAAAGAAGAGAGGAAATTATCATTTTTATATTATGTAAGATACATTTCTTCATTTTCTGATAACTGTTAAAAAGAGCAAATGGCCGGGCAGTGGTGGTGCACATCCTTAATCCCAGCACTCGGGAGGCAGAGGCAGGCAGATCTTTGCTAGTTTGAGGCCAGCCTGGTCTACAAGAATTAGTTCCAGGACAGGCTCCAAAGCCACAGAGAAACCCTGTCTCGAAAAATCAAAAAAAAAAAAGAGGAAATGAAAGATTTATACCTAATATGAAAATTGTTAATATGTATTTATCTTTCTTCAATAGACAGATCACCACCCATCCCCTTTCAACATGCATTTCAATCTCTGTTAACCACCCTTACCACATTATCAACCACATTATCAACCCCTCATGGTGCACAAAGCAGTGATTCATATGGAAGTCAAATTTCCTTTGGCATAATAATTATAAAACACTTCCAAGATTTTATGGTAATTTTAACAAGCAAATGCTACTGTATTATTTTTAACTCTATATATGAATTGCCCTTCTCATTAAAATTTTGAGAGAATTGGCACACCTGAAGGGTTGTATAAATAATTAACCATGATTTGATGGATGCAAGTGTTAGGGGAGGTCATGAAAATACATAGTGCTATTTAGCTAAGGAAGTCCAATGATTTCTTTATATTCCCTATGTATTATTATATGAATTTAGATGTCTCTAGACTAAAATCAAATGAATTTTATATAATGTCTGTTAGATATTGTACATACTTAGGAATTAATATTAAAGTTTATAAAATAGAAATCTATAAGCTCAGTAGTCTGACCAGATCCATTCTGCCCTAGGGCAATGGGGAAGGTTGCTGAGATACTTACTACCAAATCCCTGAAAGTGGCCTGAGAGAGATTTATTGGCAGTTACAGAAGTACTGCACTCAGTGAAAAAGCTCTGGTGTTTTCTCCATGAGTTTCAAAAGTGAGGCCAAAGTCATCCAGAAAATGCATAGCTCTTATCCTGTCCACAGCTCTCTTTATGTGGTCAGTATTTGGAGAATTTTTAGGTCAGAGTACATAAGCATTGCATCCTTACTTTGTTCATGTGTATGTTCAGATTCGCCGGAAACCCCTGACTTTGGTAAATATGCAAAGCATAGCTGAAACCTGAAATTTTTTTCTTTTTTTATTGAGAATTTTAAAACAATCTTTTCTTATTTTACATGGCTGTCCCTGTTCCCACTCCCTTCCCTCCTCTCACCCCATCCCCCCCCCCTTGTCCACTCTTCAGAAAGGGTAAGGCTTCCCATGGGCAGTCATCGAAGTATGAAGTATGACACTTCACTTTGAGGCAAGACCAAGACCATTCCCTCCTATATCTAGCCTGAGCAAGGTATTCCTCCAAAAAGAATGCACTCCAGGAATCCACTTCAAGCACTAGGGATAAATCCTGGTCCCACTGCCAGTGGCCCCACAGACTTCCCACACCTCCCAACTGTCCCACACATTCAACGGGCTTAGTTTGTCCCTATGCAGGTTCCCCCATTTTCAGTCCAGAGTTGGAGATCTCTCACTAGCTCAGGTCAGCTGTTTCTGTAGTGTCATTCAAAGTCTTGGGCTAACCTAAGAATTCCTGATTTAAAGAGGTATCAGAATGCCTAATTTCAAATTATACTATGGAGACATACAGGAAAGCAATGAAAAAGACATCTTGATAGAGGGAGTCATTATGGTATTAGGGAGGAACCTACTAGGGAAATTTCCACAAGGATGACTCCAGCTAAGACTCCTAGCAATAGTGGAGAAGGTGCCTGAACTGGCCTTCTCTTATAATCAGATTACTGAGTATCCTAATGGTCATCATTGAACCTATATCCAGTAACTTGATGGAAGCAGATACAGTGTTCCGCAGTCAAGCATTAGTCTGAACTCCGGGAGTTTAGTGGAAGAGAGGAAGGAAGGATCACATGAGCAATAGGGTCCAGATCATGATTAGGAAAACTACATGAACAGCTGACCTGAGCTAGCAGAAACTCAAGGAGTCTGGACTGACTGCTGGGGAACCTGCATGGGACCAAAGTAGTCCCTCTGAAATAGTCATGTGTCTTGATCTGTTGTGGGTGGGGGCTGGCAATGGGACCAGGGCTAATCATAGTGCAATAACTCACTTTTAGCAGCACATTCCCTATGGTGGAATACCTTGCTCAGGCTGGATAAGTGGTGGTGTGGGACTTGGTCCTGCCTCAAGTTGGTATCCCATACTTATATGACTTACCCCCTCTGAAAAATGGATGGTGGTGGAATGATAGGGAGGAGGGGGAAGAGAAGGAAGGGACAAAGGGGGAACTGGAGTTGGTATGCAATATAAAAAAATCTAAATATAAAGGACCTTCTATTGACATAAAAAGATACATATTGGTCAGTTCAGTAGAGCTGAGGATTCAGAAACAATTTCACATCACTGCAACTACCTGGTCTGTGATAAAAACACCAAACATAAAAATTGGGGGAAAAATCATCAAACATTGACTGTAAAAATGAGTTACAACATGAAGAAAAATGAAACAAGATGCTGTCTTCTCATCATGCAAATATCCCATCTCAAAATTGACCAAAGACCTAAGATTCCCTTAAACAAGACAGAAAAAATAATTAGTTCAGTTCCACTTCTAGGCAAAGGTAAAGCCTTTACAATAGGACTTTTGGTAACTGAGGAATTACGGTGGTTTGGATCAGAAGTGCCTCCAGTAATCTAGAACATATGAATACTTGTTTCAGAGATGATGACACTGTTTTGGAGGTTTAGTATTGGAGGCTTTATGGAAGTCTATTCATTAGAAGCATGTGCTATAGATTTATAGTCAGTTTATAGCTTCACCATTCTCTCTGTTTCTTCTCTGTTCCATATTTGTGATTGAACATGTAAGCCGACACCTCCCTGCTCATGCTGCCATATCTATAGTTGATGCCATACCTACTAGTTATGACTCAGTATCATAATGTCCTTTCATCCTTCTTGATCCATATGCCCCAATAACCTTTTTCTTCCATAAGCTGTCTAGATCACGGTGCTACTAATACTTAATGACTTCATGTAGAAGCATCCAAAGAAATTCATATGTATAACCCTACCCAAAACTCAACTGTGAATGAAACAAAAACCTTAACATCAGGCCAGATATTTTAAATATGATAGAAGAGAAGGGGACAGTCATGAATTTATTGGTACAGAAAGGTTTCCAAAAATAATAACAGTTGTGAAGACATGAAGAACAATGATTAATAAATAGAGTCTCATGAAACTTAAAAGTTTCTTTACAGAAAAGGGCACTGTCAATCAAACAAAGCAGCAGGATGCTGAACAGAAAAAGATTTTTACCAACTACAAATCTGGTAGAAGGAAAATAACTAAATTGTATAAAAGAATCCCAAATCTCGCTTCAAGAAAACAAATAACGAAGTTTAAAATGGGATATAGATATAAACAAAGAATGGTTAAAAGAGGAAGCTCAAATGGTAAAGAAGCATTTAAATAAGCATCAAACATCCTTAGTCACTAAGGACATGCAACTCCAAACTATTCAAGCTATTATCCTACACTCATCAGAATGACCAAGAACAACAAAATAAATGACAGTTCCTTCTGATGAGGATTTGGAATAAGGGGAACACTCATCCATTGCTGATGAAAGTACAAACTTCTACTGTCACTATGGAAATCAGTGTGAAAATCCCTCAGTAATTTGTGAATTGATCTACTTCAATATTTAGTTATCTAATTCTTGAGCTTATACCAATTGACTCTGCAGAGACACTTGCTCCACCATAATCATTGTTGTTACAGTTTCTGACTATTATTGTAAATTCAAAACACTGTAGTACTTCATCAATTGAAGAATGGATAAAGAAAACATGGCACATTTACACAATGGTATATAACTTACCTGTTTACAAAAAGTAGCATCATGAAATGCACAGATTAATGATGGAATTAGAAACAAAATCATGGTGAATGGGGTAACCCAGGCCCCAAAACAAGCATGTTATTTATTCATTTAAATGTGGATGTTAGCTATTTGTTAAGGGTCCAGTTATCAAGATACAATCCTTATAACCACAGAGGTTTGGTGTAAAGTAACAGCGGGTATGTGTGTGTGTGTATGAAAAATTCTCCTAGGAAAGAGAAATAGAAAGCACACTATGGGGTGATGAGAATATGAGAGTCAAATGGATGAAGTGAAGATAGAGCTGACGATGAGGCTATATTGCTTAAAACAACAACTAAAGAACTGGGACAAGTTGTGCTTGTGACAACTTAGAGCCTTCAGTCTTTCAAAGTAACATTTATAGTACTGAAGTCACTCTGCACAAGAACATAGCTAATAGCACTACAATAGACAATACGGAACTGAAATATATTCTGTATGAAAAATAATTATAGCAAAAGATAGAAATATAGGAAAGAGTAATAACATTAGCAAGGTTTCTAACAGTTCCAGTAAGATTTCATTTGCAATATTCCATTAATGTAACCATTTTCTTAGCTATTTATTTATGCAATTTCATGGGGCTGGGTCATTTATAGTGCCATATAAAAATCTGTATAAAATTGTATGAATCATTTTAAGAAATCTACTCCACTCCAGTATTCTGTTTTATTTTATTTATCAAAAATATCTTGGAATAAAGAGACTGTTTACAGGTTTTGTATACTGATTAATGAACGTAAGATGCTGTAAGAGGGTATCACCTAGCCAAACAGCATATGACTTTTCCCACTTGAAGTGATACTTATTTGACTCAGGTTTTAGTCATTCAGATTAATATATTGATGTTGGTTCTATAGTAACCCAGCATTTGAATTTATTTAGGGAAAGTATTGAGTTTGAAGAAAGGTAATTAAGTGGTCCCTGATTGTGTATTGCTTGTGCTTATCAATGGAAATAAAGATACAGGCATATACATAGGGTCATCTGCAGGGCAAACAGAGGCATTGATGTGGCTGAGCCCTCAATGTTGGATATCTAGTCCCCAGAGTAGTGGTTCTCAGTATTCCTAATGCTGTGAACCTTTAATTCAGTTCCTCATATTCCCCCAACCATACAATTATTTTCCTTGCTCCATCATAACTGCAATTTTGCTGTTGTCATGAATTGTAGCATAACTATCTGATATTTCTGATGTTCTTAGGCTACCTCTTTGAAAGGATTTTTCAATTCCCAAATGATCATAACATAGGTTGAGAATCAGTGCTCTAACTTGTAGAAAAATAAATTTCTGTTGGTGAACCCACCTAGTCTATGCTGTTTTTAAGACAGCATTCAGAAACTAATAAATTCAGCTTACCTCATCAAGTACCTGTTATTCCTACTTCCTCAAAGCGGGTAAGCACATGACCCAAAGATTTAGAATACTACATTTTCAGCAATTAATTAAAAATAATCCCTGGCATCGTGAAAATAATACATGCATAAGCAATGAAAGTGACAACAAATTCTGCTCAATTGTTATTTATTTGTTTTTGTCTCTATGAGTCTATATATCACTGTCTTCTTTAAAGTAAAGCATATGTGGACTATTTTTCCTTATATATCACAATACCAAAACAAATAGTTTTCACATGAACTTTTATTTCAGATGGATTTAACTTACTAAAAAATCTTGTCTTGAATTGTCTGTGCTATACCTTAAATTTCTGATAAGAGCCTCATTTCAAAATATTAATGTAGCATGATTAGTACAAACCCAGAGACAGATGTTTGGGTTCAACCAGAAGATCAGAAAAGCGAAACAGTCAACCACTGGCTCTTATGTCTATCTCAGTCTGAAATGGTGATCCTGTCTCTAGGAATCTCAGCATGAGAATTTGTCTGAGAGCTGTCTCCTCGCATTTTATACTCCTCTCTAGGTCTGGGATTAAAGGCATGAACCACTACAGCCCGATTTCTATGGCAAACTAGTGTGGCTACTGGGATTAAAGGTGTGTGTTTCCACTGCCTGGTCTGTAAGACTGATCAGTGGGGCTGTCTGTTTTACCTTCTGATCTTCGGGCAAGCTTTTATTGATTTTAATGCCACAACTAACCTCTACTTTCTTACAATTAAATATAGGTATGTATATTCAGTTAATGATGGGTCATGAATGATTCATGCTTTCCCTCAGATTTGTGCTATGTGCTGTATTTTGGAATATTCATCTGGTAATTTCACTTTATTCTTAGCATTATTTGACCTTATACCCCCATTCAAGTGAGAACCCACAGACACTATGCAAACATTCTTTTGTACACAGAAAACCACAAAACTTGAAGAATTATTGTAGCTTAAAACATGTACATGTGTATGTGTGTGTGTGCTTTTTGTGTGCGTATAGTAGAATGAAATTGAATGTGATATGTGTATATATGTGTGGGGGTCTTTAGAGGTCAGAGTAAAACCTCAGGTATTATTTTCCAGGAGCCATACCTAACAGGTTATTATTATTATTATTTTGGCTTTTCTTCCTTTTGTTTTTCTGGATTCTTTTGTGGCAGTCTCTCTCTTTGGCCTGAATTTCCCTATTAGCTTAGCTTGGTTAGAAATTGAGCCCTAGTGGATACCTGTATCTACTTCTCTGTAACTGGGATTAGAAAAGACAGCATGATGCTCAGGTGTCTTAATGTACACTGCGGAGATCAAACTCAAGTCTAATGTACCTGCTCAGCCAAACATAACACATTTAAGATATTAATTTGAAGTAGATGTGTTTCAACGTCTTTTGGCTCAATTTAAGTCAACTTAACACAGACTATAGTCATCTGAGAGGAGGAAAACTTGGTTGAGAAAATGCCTCCTTAAGATCAGGTTTTGTGCTAAAATATAGGAATTTTTAAAATTAGTTATTGATGGGGTAGGGCCCTTCACACTGCTTGTGGGGTCATACCTGCTCTAGCAGTCCTGTGCTCTATAAGAAAACAGGCTGTGCCAGCCATGTGGAGCAAGCCAGTAAGCAGCAGCCCTCCAGGTTGTCCGCTTCAGCTCCTGCCTCCGGGTTCTGGCCCTGTTTGAGCAGTTGCCCATTCTTTTAATAGCGGCATGGAAATGTAAGAAAAACATATCCTTTCATCTTCACCTTGGTTTTTGGTCATGTTGCTTCTTCTCACCAATAGAAATCCTAACTAAGATACAAGGTAAACTTCTGAGTAGTTTCGGGAAACAATTTCAGTTTTGCTGTAAGGAGGAAAACTTAGCTAATTTGAAGTCATACTAAATGAAAATACTAATTACGGGGAGACTGGTGAGATAGTCTGTGTAGAGGACTAAATGATTTCAAAGAGGGGCTCAAGAGATGTTTCAGTGGTTCAGATCTCAGTTCTGTTTCTAGAACTCACATAATGCAGTATACAACTGTCTATAATTTCCAGCTGCAGGATGCCAGACATCGTTGATAACTCTTGCCTGTTCAGGCTCTCTTACACATATGAACATAGTCACATGCAGACATATATTATTCTGGAACAACTAAAATACAACTTAAAAATAGTGACCAACACATGAACCACTGCTAGAATTGAAATTAGGAAGAAATATAGAGCAAATTTGATTGTTATTTTATTTATGGTCTGTAACAAAGAATATTAAAATCACTTATACACCTGAGCTGCTCTCAGTCTTAGTTAGAAAGCCAGATTTTGCAGTGGGCAGCATTAGGATGTTCTAAGTACTGAGCATAAGAAAACAAGTAGTCCTTCTTAAGATGAATATTTGTATTATTCCCTCCTCCCACCAAAAATCAGGAACAATCACATAGGAAGCAACAGAAAAAAAAGAAAAAAGAGCCACATGATGGAGGGTGAGTTCTGTGAGATACAAAGTTCTGGACTTGAAATGGTTATGCCACCGGTGACCTCAATCTTCCTGATTGCACCTACACAAGATCAATGGAACCAAACCTCTAAATTGGAGAGGTACTATCTAGAACTTATCTCTTGATGTTTTGGAAGTTGATAGCTACTGGGAAAGAACAAATCATTTCTTTAGTTTTTTTTTCCATGTTGATGGATTGTTTCATGTGTGGCCACTGGTAGACTTTCCATGCCCCAGTGGACAGTTCCATACCCACACACATATTGACAACACTGATTGGATTTGGTGAGTTATAAAAAATAAATACATAAAAAGGAAATAAAGTTAGGAGGTGAGAGGGCAAGATTTGGCCAGAGTTGGAGTAGGATGAGTGTGGATTTGATTGTGTTTCATTTATACATGTATACAATTTTCAAGAATAAACAAAAATACCAATAATTTTAATTCACTAATTATTTTACTTTAAACTGGACATTTTAAAAATATAAATGACAGCTGGGTGGTGGTGGTTCATGCCTTTAATCCCAGCACTCAGGTGGCAAAGGCAGGTGGATCTCTATGAGTTTAAGGCCTGCCTCGTCTATAAGAGTTAGTTCTGGGACATGCTCCAAAACTACAGTGAAACACTGTCTAGAAAAAACAAAATATATGTATATGTATGTATGTATGTATATATATATATAATATATATATATATATGAAAACAAGTAGTCCTTCTTAAGATGAATATTTGTATTATTCCCTCCTCCCACCAAAAATCAGGAACAATCACATAGGAAGCAACAGAAGAAAAGAAAAAAGAGCCACATGATGGAGGGTAAGTTCTGTGAGATATATAATTGTCATATATATCTTAATGGAGGATATATTTTTACTTCATCAATAAAGTTTTTATTTTTAACTTAGCAAAGGTATTTTTTTCTAATTGAACCACATATACTTCATAATTTTAAGCATCATATTTGTTATTTATTGATACTTACTAAAGTTGAAATATCCTCTATCACTACTTCATTCTCTAGACTCTAAGTCAATGATGATATACTTCCTGAGAAATATGAATAAATTTATATCTGTCATTTAACTTAATTTTTTATTTTATTATTTTGTATTTTTATTTTTCTTATTTTTATCTTGATATTTAGAACCTATTCCAGCTTTATTTTTTTGAAGGCATAAATGTATACATTATATCCAAGGTAAATACTCTAAAAATTCTTCATTGTATAAGTGAACTATTTTGTACTGGATAGTGTTATTTGACTATAATGAAAGAATTCCTTTGCTTCCTTGTCCTATATTCATATCAGATTCTCAGATGACTTGTTTCTCAGAAATAACATGCAATGACTTGTAAAATCATATGCCTATCTGTTCCAATCAGCATTGGATTTATTGCTAATATCATGTAAAGTGATAGTGGTATGAGAAACATAAGAATTTTGTCTTTCTATTTTTTAATGCATCAAGCAGGAAGCAAGTGGTGCATAACTTAAAGCATGCAGCTTCAATTTCTCTTATGTTTATAGCTGAGAGTTTTGCAAAAGATATCAAATCCTGGCCTGCAATTTTCTGCTAATAGTCATTCAATAGAATTTACTTTATGCTTGCCGTGACAATAGGAAGCAAGTTTCATCATGACCCTAGTATCATTTCTAGTGGCATAATAGAGAAATTGCAGTTCTAGTCAAACAAACTAAAAACATTAAGTGTATAGTGGTTAAGCAAAAATCAGAAAATAATTACTAGTGATATACCTTTCTTGTTCCCTTCACAGCACTGACAGTTAAAGGCTATGAAAGCAATGGTGAACAAGTTATTTGCAAACGTAAAGCATAATTCCCTCCTGAATACAAGCAAGTCTTGCCCTGGGAAGCCTAGGAAGGAAGCAAGGATACTTGGTAAGTGAAAGATAAGGAAATATAATTTTCCAGTTAAGTAAACAAGAAGAAATGAGAGGCACATTGCTATTTGGATACAACTGATATACATTTTTTTTCTTTTCTTCAAAGAATGATATGGTGTCTGCACATTCCAGTTTACTCATCTCCAAGGACTGACATTGACGAGTCATATAACTATGAACAACTCATTTTTATAACCTTATCTTTTTCTTCCAAAATGTAAGTGAGAGATTTCTAATAGGCAGTAATTTCCCCTCCTGATACCCACCATGAACACTAAGACAAACAGCATGTTCAGAACAGGACACCTAGGACTGTTTAAAATTGAGTACAGTTAAATATATGACTCTTAATACACACGTCATAGAGAAAACTCATGTTTTGTTCTCATATATAAAGAGACTATTTGTTACACAGCTTTTCACTTATTGATCAACTTGTATTTATTATATATATGCACACACATATATATTTAACAGGAAACAAGTTGTGCATAATTTAAAGCATGCAGCTACAATTTCTCTTATGTTTAAAGCTAAGAGTTTTGAAAAACAAAATCCTGGATTGCAATTCTCAGCTAATAGTCAATAAATAGAATTTATTTTATGTTTGTTTTCAAAAAGGAAAATAACTTCATATATATATATATATATATATATATATATGATTATTCATGATTCACCAGTTCTTGTACATAACAAGGAACAAATTAATTTCCCTAATGTTTTTAAAGGACACCCTACTTCTGCAGTTTTTCAGGTTTATTGGCCTAGGTAGGATTTTGCTGTTAGGATAACTACAGGGTTTATAACATTTATGTTGTGTTCATATAAATATCAAAGTCTAACTGTCAGTCTCTTTCCAGAAGCTAATATAAAGGGAATTCTATTCTCCATTGTGATGGTATTTTGGAGGAGGGATTTTGAGAGGTAGATGTCATGTTCAAAAGATTATTGGTGCTTATATAAAATATAAAAGGGACCCTGATGATATGATTTGTCAATTCTTCCATGAGATGGAATGAAAAAAAAACTATTTTAAGTGACTGGAAAATAGGTCCTCTTGTCAGGAACAAATATTCTGTAACTTTGCTTGTGGACTTTCTGACCTATATAATAATCATGAGTGAATTTATACTGATTAGAAGTTACTCAGTGAAGACTGTTATAGCAACCTGAATGGAAAGACTGAGATAATATTTACACTGTCATTTCCTCTCTCTTCTTTCATCCCACTTTCTATATTGGATATTGATGAGACACAGAGTGGTGCAAATCAAGTTAAAGGTTAAGGCAGATTATTGTATTTTTAAGCATATAAACAAAATTATAGCACAGAAAAAGAAGTGATAATGATCTAGGGAGTATCTAATTTGTTTAGGCACCTATAACAAAAAGCACTAACTAGGTAAATAAAAAAGAGACATTTGTTATCCCGTAGTGCTGTACTTTGGTAGTCCACAAGTCAGCAAGGTTGGTTTCACTCTTGCTTGCATGTGTGCACTCCTACAGTGTGCTCACATGTCTAACCTTGTGTAGAAAGACTCACATTAACCCTTCTTTGTTCTTATAGGACACCTGCTTAATCGAATATGTGCTCAATGTTAAGGTACCACTTGACCTTAATTATCTTTTCAGATGACAAGTGTCCAAACATAGTTACAGAGGGGTTGTCCTGTAAGCATATATATTACATATGCTTTCTATTGCTGTGATGAAATACCATGATTAAAAACAAGTTGGGGAGGAAGGGGTTTATTTGACTTACACTCTTAAATTATATTCCCTCACTGAAGGTAATCAGGACAGGAACTTAAGCAGGGCAGGAACTTTGGAGGCAGGCACTGATGCAGAGGCCATGGAGGGCTGTTGCTTCCTTGCTTGCTCCCGATCTTTTACTCAACTTGCTTTCTTATAGAACCCAGAACTACCAGCTCAGGAATAGAACCACCCACAACAGTGCGCTGGAACCTCCCCCATCAGTCACTAATGAGGAAAACAGCCCACAGTCAGAACTTTTGGAGGATTTATTCAATTTAGTTTCTCTCCTTTCAGATAACTGTAGTTTGTGTCAAATTAACATAAAACAAGCCAACATATTAATACTTTATTGCCATAACTTAGTGTTGACTTAGGTTAGATGATAGTTCTTCTTCTTTATTGACTGGATTTATTGCTTAAACTCATATAAAAACCAACTATTTTATTAAGATTCACATATTTTCATAGTAAAATAAAGCATAAATTAGAATTAACGTACACATGGGATTAGTCTCATCATAGAAACCACAGGGAACTAGATACAAAGTCATTGGCAGATGTGTATACCTGTTCTTTATTTTTTGGTGAGTAGTGTCCCAGAGAACCTCACAAAACATACATCCATTCTCTTGGTTACATATTGGAATGTGTGGCGACACCTGACACTGAAAACAGAATGCACACTGGCCACAGGACTTGAAGAAATAAAGCCTCCTGCTACCTAATGTTCACAGTATTGGAAGGTACTCTGTAGTCTGCAGCTAGGAAAATGAGCCATCAACACTGTCACCTACCGGGGAACACCAAAAACTGTAATAATGACTAGTGTAACAATATATGTCCACGGGTACAACAGTGTCATGAGAGACAGGGATAAGTATCTGCTCCCTGGCTGAATTTAAGGCAAATGGGAGCCTACAACTATTATTCTGCTAAATGGACATAGTATTAAACTGTTTTTCAAATTTATGACTACAGGGTATTTCTCAAGATTCCTGCTCTCTAGTATTCACACTATAACGTAATATATAATATAATCTCCTCTGTTGAGCTGTGGGGTAGATCTTGAACTTGATGCAAGTCATTAGCATAATATATAAGTGAAAATCACTTGCTGATGCAATTGAGATTGCAGATTCTTATGGATCTTGAGTTAACTTAGAGAGTGGCTGTTCTTACTGAATCTGAACTAACAAATAGAATAGCCTACAAAAATATACAAGACACTACCTAAAATAAGAGCTTTCCTCTTTGCCACTGACTTCTTGTTAGTAGGTAGATTCCCATTTTGAGTAGTCATGATGGAAAATGCAACCCTGTAAAGAACTCTGTATGTATCCAAGTGTGCCAGACTATCACTTTCAAGGTAATGAAGCACCTCTCCTATACCACAAATAAATCATTCTTTTCACCAAACAGATTGAGTATGTGCATTAATATCCCAGTAAACTATTGTGAAAATATGGTTACAACCCATAACCTCACTACATCTAAAATACAAGGAAGCAAGTAACATAGTTTAAAATGCAATTGGAAATTTAACCTTTATAACATTTATCTACTTAATTATTATTTAATGTGTATATTGTGTATTAATATGTGTCTGGCAATATATGTGTCACAGTGTCCCTGTGGAATACTTGGGAGGATTGATTTTTACCTTCTATCATATAGGTTCCCAGGATAAAATTCAGTTTACTAGGCTTTGTTGCAAGAGCCAAAACACTGAACCATCTTGCTGGACACAAAACTGAAATTTCGATCTATGTGAAGAAAGATAACACACATGCAAGCACACACACACACACACACACACACACACAAGTATATGTGATATATATTACATATATATTATAAATGATGGCATGTCACTCATTTTCTGATAGTTTTACAGCATTAAAAAAAGCTGTCTTCAGACGTTGCCTGCAGAACCTTTAAATATAATACTAATCAGAGTTTACTATTATAAGATATCCAATCTCCAATCAGTCCAAAAATGAACAATGGAATTAAGATAAGCCAAGTAAATCACACCTCCACTCTATGTATACTCAGATAAATTATCTTTCAAGTATATGACTATATGGACAAGAGGGGGAAAGTTTATATTGACCTTGACTCAATGTTAAGGAAGGTGAAATGGGACACAGTTCTGGTCCCACTCTTAGGAGGCACAGGAAGAGCTCAGCCTTGATTGTTGGGAATATAAAGTTAATGAATACAGTTTCCAGTTGGACTTAGACCTAGGCCATTTAGAGAGTTCTATTTCTAAGCTGGAGATATATATTGACTCCCTCTTAGAAAAAGTCCTACAGAATTGAGGCGACTCAACCTCCTTTTTATGTAAAAGGGAAACTTTGCATGGCCTTAGGGGAATTTGCTGTTTCCATGCCAACCTATGGATAATTGGATAAATCTTTCTGTGGACAGAAAAAAAAACCTCAAAGAAAGGAAAAAAGGAGACATAGATCAGATGATTGGTATCAGTTTCTGTTTGTCTGGTCCCCATGACTGTCAGTGTCAGTTGGACTATTACTCCTTATGCCGGTTAGTCTACAGGTGTAACCTTGCATCCTCAACTGCATTGTCAACCACATCTGAAAATAAACTTAGTAAGGTACTTAGTAATTCCGTACTATGAATGATGTCCCCTTAGAACAAGATGAGTCTAAAATTTGACTCATGAATATAGAACCTGTGGGGAATGTGACTAGGCAACACAGTACAGAGGTTTCTCCATCTTGCATTCTTGCTGAGTCTATTCAAGTTTAACCAGAATTCGATCTCCTTGATAAAGAACCCCACAGAAAATCATTCTACTCTATTGTAGGACTTAAGGTCAAGATATTCGAGCTAGGTTTCTTAACTTCTACTAAAGTGCCATCTTGTGCAGAACCCCTCCTGTTAACTCTTATCTTAGTTTCTGTTACACTGCTTGATTCTCTGAAGGCCCCATGTAGTTGCTGAGTGAGATGCCAGGACACAGCTTTTACCTTTAAGAATACTGTGATCTCGACACACAGGGCTATACTTAAGTCCCAAGTATAGAGTGTTGTCCCAGCCATCTGGAATAAAGATTTTTCAGTTGGCTATAAACTGTGGCTGAATGGTCATTTTTAAGGGCTTCCTGCAACAATCTGAAACGTTATTTGCACAGAAAGTGAACTGAAAATATAAACAATGTCTGCCTAAATCTCAAAATAGTATTTGTTAAATGATACTATCTTATCAAAAATGTACCACTAATATTACTCAACAAAGTATCCTCATTAGAATGAATCTTTTATTTTTTAATGTTGACTGCTGCAACAAAATATTAAAATGCTTTTTAATGTAATTTACATAAACCTACAATGGACTGAATGTTCCAGAATATCACAACCTAAGATCTTACAATTCTTGATTTCGACCTTACAAATCTCATGGTGCCTCAACTCTTGGGAAGCAGTCCTACTCTTTTAGATCTGTTGTATGAGGGACAAGTGGATCTGTACACCAAACTGTTGTAATGAGGAGAGCCTGCTTTTCATCCTGGCCGCCTGGCTCCAGGCCGCCCAGCTAGCTTACACCTGAAATAACCACATGGAAATTGTATTAATTAAATTACTCCTGGCCCAAATTATATCTAGCCTCTTCTTGGCCAACTCTCATTCTTGATTTAACCCATTTCTAATAATCTGTATGTCACCACAAGGTCGTGGCTTACTGGGAAAGCTTCTAACCAGCATCCGTCTAGGGCAGGAGAAACATGGCATCTGCCACACTTCCTTTATTCCTCCCAGCATTCCATTCTGTCTACACCATCCACCTAAGGGCTGCCCTATCAAAAGGCCAAGGCAGTCTTTTTATTCAACTAATGAAAGCAACACACAAGCAGAAGAACCTCCTACACCATTTCCCCTTTTTCCGTTTAAACAAAAAAGAAAGGCTTTCATTTTAACATAGTAAAATTACATATAACAAAACAGCTATCAAACAAGAATTACAGTTTCAATATTTATATCTATTTTATCTTTTATCATAACAAAGGAAAACTATAACTATAACTATCCATTCTTCAACTCCATCAAAGACTCCAGAAGGATAAAATATTACCTAAGTAAACAAGAAATAAGCAACTTCCAAACTCTAGAAATAACAGAGACATTTCGCTGCGTGCACAGTACCCAAAGTTCTTCTGTACCATTGGAGCATCCATCTTCAGCCTACAGGCCCATAATATCCAGCAGGCATTTCCATGAAGCAGGAAAATTCAAAGACAGTTCAGTCACGTTCTTCTGTATCCTGCAGAATGTCTCACATACTCTTTCATGAATCAGGAACCCCAAAGGATCATCTCACCTTTAGGCAAGTTCAACAGTCCTCTCTCTGTAGGTTCTTTGTGTCCAGTTCATGCAACAGTCCAGGCAAGAGCAGTTTCTTGCCCAAATGGCTATCAAACTCCATAAGGAGCTTCTTCGATGCCCATCTTCCTCAGGAAGTAGCTTGGTGCTGCCAGGAGCAGATGTGTCTAATTGTCATGAAATCCCTAAGTTATTAAAAAATTTTAAATGCCATATTCTGTAGTCTTTGAAAGATATGAAGAATGCCTATCTGAAATATATTTTGCAAATCTAGAAAATCTAACTAAAATGACTACACACTTAACTATTATCGATGATTATCCATTAACAACCTATATTTCCTAATTATACGTTACATTTTTTAAATTAATTACACAATCACAATACCTTAATCAAGATCAGAAATACATATACATATAACAAAATTGACCTTAAATTTATATCAACAAAGCAAAATCCATACCAATACAAATTATTCATATCTATATCATATCCCCCTTTAAATATAAAAGAACATTTATAAACAATATTTGAGAATGTGGGCACAGTTATTTCTCTCCAAACTGCTTCATGCTGAATGAGGACACTATTAATCAGGTCTTTCATAGTGTGCCCTGTGTGCTAGGTTCATGTCAGTCACCAGTTGAGTAAAGTAATTTTCTGAAGGTGTTCACGGTAACCTTTCAGGAGGGCATGGTCTATCATACCATATTGGTCTAGAAAGAATCCACAGGGTCTCATCCTCAGTGAAAACAAAAGAAGAACCTCTTTTCCAAAGCATCATATCCTTAGACCCAAATTTTAAAGTCATAATACCTTTATAATATCAATGCTGGTTTAGCTAAGCAGACCACACAATGAAACGTCTCTCTGTACTTAGCTTCTTCACAGTCAAAAAATTTAAAATAAACACAATAAAATACATACTCCAGACATTCTGTGAATTTTCCATTTTTATGTGGCTTATTTTTTTAATCTATGACTATCTGTTTCTTTAAAGACTTTATCCTTTTATAAAGGCATTAACTTTATTTCATGACTGTCTATACTCTTTATTCTCTCTCCCAAGCCTACGTACACCCATCCAACACTGTGACTCATTTAGAGGTCTTTTATGTCTGAATCTGTCCTATTGGATTATCTTTAATTGTCTACTCTCTTGAAGAGCTTTTAAAATATTAAGCAGCTTGGTTGCAGCTGCTCTGGATGTGGGCTCCACCTCTCTCCAATTTCACAATGGTAGATGTACCATTTCTGCTAGCTCTGGAGCCGCCAGGCAGGAGCTGCTCTTAGCAGTCCAACCCAGAGAATGAGCGTGCAACATGTAAGTGCGTTTTATCTGAGTTGCAGCCAAATCTGCCACACAGAGCAGTGCACAGCCTGGAAACATTTCTCTATGGCTGCGGAAATCCACCATGCTCTCCCACCTGCCTAAGCCTGATCCAGCTGTCTGCCCAGGCAGGAAGAGCTGAGTCACAGGCATGGTCTCAGAGTACTTTCTTCCTGATCCTGCCACATCCAGGTTCATAAAAGCCATTGAAATGCTTAATAGCTGATGTTTGTACTGGCAGCACAGCCCAGGAAGCTGCATTTTAAAATGGTGTGGCTTTTTTCCTGCTGCTATTGGTGAGTCAGGAAATCTCTCTGCGGCATGCCCCCAGCAAACGGCAAAGAGCTGTGTTAAACTCTCTTTTTTAAGCCCTCTCAGGTTTTTAAGTGGATTTAGTCCATCACGTTGGGCACCAATCTATTGTAAGAGGAACATCGGGCTGCCTTTCCAGTGCCCAGCTAGCTTAACCCCCGAAATAATTACACAGAAACTTTATTCATTAAGTTACTCCCTGGACCATTATATCTAGCCTCTTCTTGGCCAACTCTCATTCTTGATTTAACCCATTTCTAATAATCTGTATGTCATCACGAGGTTGTGGCTTACCAGGAAAGATTCAGCGTGTCTGACTTGGCAGCTTCATGCTGGTGGCTCTCTCTCTCTTCTTCCCAGTATTCTGTTCTCTGCACTCTACCCACCTAAGGACTGCCCTATCAAAAGGCCAAAGCAGTCTTTTTATTCAACCAATGAAAGCAACACACAAACAGAAGGACCTCCTACACCATGTATGGATTTATAATTGGTTCTTCAATTCTATTACATTGATCAATAGGACAGATTCAGACATAAAAGACCTTTAAATGGGTCACACTGTTAAATAAAAGTATGTAGTAGGCTTAAAAGAGAAAAGAAATAAAGAGTATAGAGAGATACTTTAAAAAAAAGTGTATCACCACTTGATTGTGGCTTACCGGCATGAGTCTAAGCAGTGTCCAGCTTGGGCAGGAGAAACATGGCATCTGCCACACTGCTCTTCTTCCTTCCAACATTCCGTTCTGCCTACTCTGCCCACCTAAGGGCTGCCCTATCAAAAGGCCAAGGCAGTCTTTTTATTCAACCAATGAAAGCAACACACAAACAGAAGGACCTCCTACACCATATATCTAAGACCAAAGCCTGACTCTGCACAGTTCTACTCAAAGACAAAAACCTAGGTTACAGCTCACAGTTTTATACTAGGGGAATTTATTTTTATGGTAAAGCCATACCAAAAAAAAAAAAAAATGAAAAAGAAAACAGAGGAATTTGTTAATTATGTAATCTCAAAGATTACATAATTTAGGAAATAGCATCTAAGGGACATTTATTTTATCAGAATGTGAAATTTTCTCCAGTATCAGAAAGCAAACTCAAAAGTATCAGATTATGGACTTAATAAATTGCCGTGCTTGAACAAAGTTGCTGTAAAGACATTAGCATCACCCTGAACTCTATAGTCTCCATGATGATTGGATGCGCCTGTATGATGGAATAAGTTACAACTTTAATGTACAAATAATGAACCTCTATTAAAATAAAGGATATCATCCATCAAACCACTGTAGCATAACCATAAACTCGTGACAACATAATGTCCATGAGGACACAGCTTTATAAATCTTATGTGGTGCAGTATCACTTCACTGAGACATTACTAAATATATCCCTGTGGAAATGAATTGTGTATGAGATAAAGGTTCTAGGATATTCATTTAAGATAATAGCTAGGTTCATCTTGTGATAGTTGCTAGTTAACTTTTGATCTCACTTAGACTTGAACTGTGTTCCAACTCAGACAAATATCTAATTGAATCTCATTCTGAGACTTCCATGTGTCAAAAATACTATAGGAAAGAAAGGAGAAAGAAAGAGATAGAATGCTTTAAGAAAACATGTATTCTCTCTCCTTAAAATAGGTTTAGTGTCGTCCCCCTCAGTGTTTGTACTTGCTAAATTCATTTAAACCCTTATTCATTTAAACCCTATTTGCTGTCTTTGCTCAGAGTTGTAAAACTATTTGATATTCATATCTTTTCATATCTTTGATTTGTGGATTTTATTATTTCCAGTAAAATTTCAATTCCAATTTAATAAAACTTTTAGGCAAAACAAGAAGTGATTTAGTATGGTACTTATAAACCATTCTCTAAGCTTTTAGAAATAAAAATGTATAAGAGAACAGTAGAAATTAATGATATCTATTTAGCAGAAATTACATATCTACTATTAAGCTCTTCTCTTCTATATGATGTTTCATATAAGTTTTACCTATTTAGAAATCTATGATATACAGTTATGACAATGACCTCATGCTACAGCTATATTATTTTTTCTAAAGTCATTTGATGTAATGTCATGTTAAACATTATAAAAGGCATCCACTTAAGACTTCTAACCTATGCTCACTTTAGCAGCACACACACTAAAATTAGAATGATAGAGAGAAGATTAGCATGCCCAAGGATAACACTCAAATTCATAAAGCATTAAAAAAGGCTTCTAAACTAAAATTTAGTAAAATTTAATTATTTTATAATCATAGTTTTTAAAATGTCAATATGTACAAATACTGCTTTAATTTTTAAAAATATGTATGTATTCAATATGTAGAAATGAACCACTTAATCACCTTCTTTTATGAAAATCTGTATGGCCGATGTCAAACTTTCAGGTAGGATATAAATAATTAGGTGATATGTGTTAACAAGTGTTATTATGGTGCTTTAGATTTTACATCAAATCACATCATTCAGTTTTAGAAACAGTTTATAATCTGAGATTGGACATTATTACAAGGAAAAGTAAATATTCATTAACTAATAGCACAGTTGCCTTGAAATATACATATTAATTGCAGAAGATATTACAGAATACCCACAACAATGTTCAATATGAATGTTATGGAATTTTATTTTAAAAAATTAAAAATTCTTTCATATATTACAACACAACTACAGTTTCCCCTCCCTCACCTATCTCTAGTCTTCCCCATCTCACCTCTACCCAAGATCCAAAAGCCCCTGCAGCTCCCCTCAGAAAAGAGTAGGGGGAGGGAGGAGGGGTGGGGGGTAGTGGGAGGGGACCGGGAGAAGGGGAAGAAAGGAAAAAAAAAATTTTATCTTTAATTATGTTCTTGAATGGAAAAAATAAAACAAAACAATGTATGGAAAAAAAAAAAAGAGTAGACCTCACAGGGATTTCAACCAAACATAGCACACTATGCAACAATAATGCCAGAAATGTACCATCATATCGTGCCTGGACAGGGTTACCCAGTAGGAGGAAAAGGTTCCCAGAAGGAGGCAAAAGAGTCATAGTCCTTGCTCCCACTGTTGGGAGTCCCACAAGAACACAAAGCTACACAGACATATGTATATGTAGAGGATTTTAAACCATAAGACAAAGTAACCATATGAAGAAAAGATGCCACAAAATCAAAATCTCACCATAATGTGAAACCCATAAATAATTATTATAATTGAGATATTAAAAGAAAAAAATAAAATAGTGATCACAGTTTGCTTGTGAATAGCAGTATAAAGATTATGCAATATCTGATAAGTCTGTAACTAGTACAACTCCTCATAAATTTTTAGGCACAGTTTTATCAACTTCCACCTTCAAGGATATGAGATATCTGTGATGAGTTGTCATTCTTTTTATTACTTGAAAGTGAATTGTCCTTTATTATTTAAATAAATAACCCTATGAATGCGTTGATCAAATACAAGCACTTAGAATATCATTCCCATACCATATACATAATCTCATTTAATTATTAATTCATTTATTTATTTTATGCTTTTTTTAAAAAAATATTCATTTATCTAAATGGGTGCTCTACCTTCATGTACTCCTTTATTCCAGAAGAGGGTATCAAATCCCACTGGTTGTGAGCCACCATGCCATTGTCAGGAATTGAACTCAGAACCTCTGGAAGAACAGCTAGTGCTCTTAACTGCTGGATCCTTATTTTATACTTTTCACTAAAACACTTAGTATGGTAAATGCCACTTTGTATAAACTGTAAAATTATTCTACTAACATCTCTGAAAACTCAGATAGAATCTAAAGAGCATGTCATATCAACATCTACATGTTTTTGTCAAGTATGTTATTTAAAGTGACATGATCACAAACATATATGCATCCATGATTGACAGCATTGTAAAATATATCTAACAAAGAATCATGTAGCATTTGATATCTAGTAATTAGCTATCATTCAGTTAAAAATTTAATTGTCCAAGTTAATTTGCAATGTTTCTAGCATTTAAAGAGAAAGTACAGTATAATTATTTCACTGTATTTACTTTAAGCATACAAATTCTATGAAAATTAAGACAATCCTTAATAACGTGGTTTCAGTGTTAATATTTTTAAATATTTAAATGACTTGAGAGATTTAAAATAAGATTTAAGATTTTTCACTCTATATTTTAGTTTTAAACATATTTTAATTGCAATGTGTTATATCCAGAAATATGTATGACTATTAAAATACCCTAACGTTGTTTCCAGATATACCATTTCCAGTAAATTTCAGCAATTTAAATATATTTTTATTTTGATTATATTTCATTTTGAAAGATTTTATAACATTTTATTTTCTTATACTTAAGTAACAAATTAAATAAATTAAACAAGAGCACTGCACTTGAGTCATTTAGGTCAGTTTTGAAATTATCTATGCAATGTATTGATACTTTCCTCAGTTTTGACTTTTATGACAAAGTATGTGTTCTTCATCAGTACTAATTAAATTGTGCTCATGAAAAGATTTTAAATTTCCTTTAATCTCAAAATGAAGTACAAATTAATTCCTGTATTTTCATCATTATGAACCTTTCTTGCATAGACTGCTCAAAAGCTAGTAAAGATTAATGACCTAAGTTATCTACTGAGTCAGAATTATATACTTCTACACCACATTTGTGAAATGTAGGATTCAAACTGGAATTATATTGCAAAATTTGAAATTATATGTGTATATCTTCCTTCTATTGTATTTAGATAAATGTTTAAAATGAACAATTTAAAAGTTCATTTCCTTTAAGTAACAATATGGTACATTTGACCAACAATGCTATTTTAAAATACAATTTTAAAGGGCAGATAAGATTCCTTAGCTGGTTAAGGCATTATCATCAAGCCCCATGACATGAATTTGATCCTTTCAACACATATGAGAATGAGAGAAGTGAATTGCTCAAGCTGTCTTCCAGCCTGAATGCTATCTCCATGACATGTGCAATCATACACACACACACGCACACGCACACACCCACCCACACACACGCAGAGTAAAATATTTAAACGTTTTAATAATAACAAGTAAAATAAACTTTAACAGAAAAGAAAAAATACAACTGATATACACTTGATAAGAACAAAAATTCTATAACAAAACCTTGTGCCATATAATTTTTTTGCAAAAGCACTTGTTTCTCAAAAGAACAATATTTTATTCAAAGCTATGTATTCCTACTTCTTTCTCTTTTTACCTGCAAATGACATTTTCCCCAATTATAGCCTAATAGATAAGAAAGCAATTGTACTAATTTTCAAAACACAAGAGGTCAAGACTAGACTGACATACTCTTTTAGAAGCCAGGTGGCTGTTAAGGCAAGTCATTGGAATTCTTTCTCCTTTTTATAAATGCATGTGCAATTTACTGTTTCTTTTATGATCAACTTCAGGAATCAAAGAAGACATTTTATGTTGAAGTAGTTTAAAGAATTATGACAGTCTAAAATATGGAAAACTCATGTTGCAACTGAGGAAATAACTAAATAGGAACTAAGAAAAGGAAAATACAGTTTCTGTTGGGCTGAAAAGACAATTTATTCAAAACTTTCTGAAGAATTCATTTTTTATATAATTATAATTTTCAGAAAATTGGATATATTGGAAATTATAACTAAAATTATCTAAAACTTATAATTAATTAAATCAAAGCATTATATGTTCAATAAAAGGTAATAAAATAATAGTTACTTAATGAATATTAAGGAGGCATGACCTGATGTAAAGATTAGGGAATTTTGTGAGAGGAAAAACAAAACCCAAAAATAAGGGTTTGGAGCATACACATGAATTGCAGAAGAAGATACTATGGAACACCCATAACTGCCAGCCCCTAAGAAATCCTTGCCAATGTTTTTTGCTATTCCACAGAGACCTGGAATATCACTGTTTTAGGATGGGTTCCCTAAACTATGTAAACTATCAAAAATCCCAGAGCAACTGAACTTCATACTTCACTTTGAAGTATTAAAATTTTCTATGTATCATTTATCTTTATTGTATTTTAGGTTACTTCTCTTGGGTGGTCTTCTTTTAAGCTGTATAATTTATAATGCCTAAAAGTAGATTTGTTTGTACTGTTGAGCCACTAAGAATGACTACATGTCAAATGCATAATTTTATTTGATTATATGGTTTGGCTTTTGTTTTGTCCTTTTAATTTTCTTAAAGAAAATGTATTTGATTATTTTTGCTTGTCTTATTTTGTGGCTACGAGTTTTCTTTAGGTACTTATACACGTATGTATGTAGGTTATCTGTATGTCTGGTGCCAGCTGGGATCAGTAGAGGGCACTGGATTTCCTAGAATTTGGTGTTATGGAGAGTCGCGTACCACCACAGAGGTGCTAGGAACAGTTCCTGAGACCTCGCCATAGAATAAAGGGCTTTCAACTGCAGAGCTATCTCTCCAGCTCCTTACTTGGTCTTTAAATATTTAATATTTCTCCATTTTACAGTACCTTCAATAATACCCACCTGTTACCTTGAATAATTTATGTTTCCCACTTTAATACATTATTTTTCTCCTTATTAACCATTTTTAGTGGAGGTGAGATTTATTATTTGAGGAGCAATGTTTATTTTTCAAAATGTGCCAAATCTGAGAGAAGACAAGAAATCTAAGTGAAGCTACTGAAGCAGTCTTATTAAGGGTACCAAGAAATTGTAAAAATTCTACAAAAAAATTCTCCATAATTGTTTAAATTGAGAAGTGACAATTCTGTTGAAGTCATGAGAGTTATGCCATTATTTTACTTTCTAATAATAGCTGTTTTTAAAAGTTTTGAAGAATATAGAGTACTTTCAGTCTGGACAGCATTTACGATATCTTGGCATTCAATAATTCTAAAAATACTCATACACAATTAACTTATACTTAATCATTCTGAGAACAGATGGCAAAGTTAAACAGAATTTGCATATTCGGAATCAAAAAGGAGGATTGTGATTAAAAATTCATATGAAATTCTTTAACAGAATCGCTACATTTCCAGATTACAGCACAGACTTTAATCCTTCTTAATAATAAAATCCAGGATTCAGTCATCAAGGGGTGAAGGCTGAAGGATCAGAGAACCAGAGCAGGCAGCCACTACTGATGCTCAGACTGAAGGGGCCGATCCTGTCCTCAGACTGTGGCTTCAACCTGTTGCCTCAGACTGTGTCTATTTCTACCAAACCTCAGACTGCACTGCACTCCTGTCTCTTCCGACCTTATATTTCTCTCTCCACCAAGCCATATCAGTCTTGTTTCTATCTCCCAAGTGCTGTATTTAAAGGTGTGAGACTCCAAAATATCGGAATTAAAGGTGTGAGCTACCACCGCCTGGTGTCTAGAGACAGCTTTGCACTCTGATTTTGCACAATCTTTATTAGTTAAAACACAAGCAAACTATCACTACACCAGACAAAAAGAGATTATGTGAGTTCTTAATTTTTACCTTTTCAGTTTTACATTCATTGTCACATTCAGAAGCTGAATATTTCACCTTGTGCATGCTACAATCATATTACTATCAGGTCAAGTTTTTTTTACACTCTGTTCTGATATCTGAGTATTAGTGTATGTGGTTATAGATGGCAAGTGTTTGAGATGCTTGCAGATGGTAAATTTCTTATCGATGTGTATGAAGAAAAAAGCAGTCAACTGATTTGACTTAGTGACTTATTTAACAGCATTCCATCACATTCATGACCTAAATACATTATAAACTCTTACTTCAAAAACACTTCCAAACTACTGTATTTATGAGTAGTGAGAAGATCAAGTCTCTAACTCACTTGAATCTCATTTAAGATAACAAAAAAACCTGAAGATATTTACATACAATAATCATGATAAAGACTGAATGGGTGATATTTATGAAAATACACACACAAACAGTTGTGTGTGTAACAGCAACTAATGGACAAAGAAGAGAATGAAGAAGTGGTTATGGTTGGGTGTAAAGAGAGGAAAGGAGGGGTAATTACACAATTACATTGTATTCTAAAAAGTTAAAAAAACATTAAAAAATATATCAACTATATCTTCTCTATTTTCTATCTCTGAATATCTATATTAGATGGGAGGGTCATTGTGGATGGGTTGGGTAAACTATCTTGGATTAATGAGAGGGCGCAATATAATCATAATAGGCTTTGAAATGTAAGAAAAAGGTAAGACAGACTGGAAGTGGACCATAAGCCATTCTCCAGTGGATATACAAAGCTTGTAAAAGTTTGTGAAGTGTCAGCAAAGAGACAGTCTCTGCCTCTGTAACTCCAGGCAAAGAATGAATGCAACTTTGTTCCCATAGTTATTTCAGTGCAGTGGAGACAATTTCAGGATTTTAACTGCATAATTATAAGGTAATGTTGCTCTTTATAAATCTACTGAATTAATGGTTAATGTCACAATATGCCTAAAAGTAGATACATCTCCTGTTTCTCCTAATATTACTTCCTCTCCTCATATATCTTTTCTCCTTTTTTTGTTATATATTTTACCTCATCACAATTAACAAACTTGTTATCACTTATGTGTCTTAACCATGTGCCTATTTCCTATTAAAAGCTTTCTAAGACCTTTAACCTCTTCTGTGGATTAATATTTGCAACAACTATTGTTGAACCATAAGATTATTCTTAAGAATATCATGAACATTCAATACATGGATTGATTTTAATTAAAAATTGAAAATTTTAATTATTTGCGAGTCTAAATTTATTTTCTTTTCATGAATCAATATAATAAAAACATTTACTTCACAAACTTCATTTTTTATTGAAAAATATCTGTTATACAACATATTCTGATCCATGCTTTTTCCCTCCCCCAACTCTTTTCAGTCTTCCTCACCTCCTTATACACAGAACCCTGTGTGAATTCCTTCTTACTTTAAAATACAATAATAGCAATAACAAAATTATTTGTTTATGTAGTGACAAGCAAGTGGGTTTTCTCATGATCACAGAACTATCTATCACACTTTGAAGACTTAAAGTCAGATGATTTTGGCTTTAAATTCTTTGTTATTATGTTGTACTCCTGGTGGAAAAACAAATTTGCACTAAGTTTTATTCCCAATACTAACTCCACATGACAGAGATAAAGTTTAGTATTACAGAAAGGTCAATAGATTAAACTGAGATGTGAACTGAGTTCTCTTTCTTGGGTTAGAAAAGCATATTTCGAATAATTATGAATTTAGACATTTTTAGTCTCAGAAACACACTGTCAAGTTCTTGGCTCCAACGTCTCTAAAATTTGAAGTATCTCACATTTTCTGCATAAGGCCCATATAAGTGCTAGGCATATTAATGAAGCATATTCCTAACATCTCTTTCCATTCTAGCAATACAGAATGAATAACCTTGCCAATATGTGATATTAAGTGTGTTTGTATATATATATATATATGTGTGTGTGTGTGTGTGTGTGTACACATACATATACTTAACACAGATAGACAGACAGTCAGAAAGATTGAAGGATAGATAGATAGAAACACTTTCAGTATGCAACTGGGTGGTTTAAACAAGTACTTGGATATATTTTTTAGTTTGTGTCTGGCTAAAGTTTTTTATTGTTGGATATATGTATATATCCAACAATAAATATATATATATAAACAATTTTAAATTGATCATGCACAAAACATAGAATAGTATCTCCTCTCTTTCCCCTGGATTAGAAGAATACATTTTCTATATTTCTTTCTGTTATCTGGGTAGTTAAAACAAGTACCATTAGTTTGTGTCTGACTAATGTTTATTATTTCTGGAAGACTGATGTTGGTGCACAGTTGGAGCTAAAAAGTGTACCCCTCCATCTCATCTTCTTTTTAGATTTTTATAAATACAGAGTCTCCTATGTCACCAAGGCTTTCTTCAGAGTCATTTACTGAGTGTTCAAAACTGACACCAAATATGTTATACTCCTGATTCAGTCCCCATGTACTGACATTCCAGGTATTTATCATCAACAATGGTCAATCTTTTCCCTTCAAAACTTTCTTTAATCCCTCTTTTATAAAAGAGAAACTGTATTTTTAAAAAGTAAAGGCATACAAAACTCTGTAAAGAAAGAAAGAGGGTGAAAAAAAGGAATGGATGGTACCCATAAAATCCTCTTCTACTCAAATTTACATTTGGTTATGATAGAATAGATGAGATATATGGTTAACAAAACAGGTAGTTTAAATAATAAAACAGTTAACAGACATAAAATATATATTATACATATCAGGTAATAGAACAGAGTAAAGTTTAGAAATATGTAAGTTATTCTATGTTGGGCTGTTTCCAATTTTAAGCAAGCTATAGAAAGAAGAATGGAATGGGACTACACATTTCTATAAGTGATATATAATTCACAGAAACAATAAAATGCACCATTAAGATAAAACATTGTAAAAGAAAACAAATTACAAATTTAATAGAACTTTTAATAACCTTTTAGAAAAATTAAAACTATTCTTTCATGTTATATAAAAGGTTCTATTCATAAAACCAATTATACCAATATACATATACTAAGAACTTTTATTGATAAATATCAAGAGAATATTTCCTGAAATGAATGAAACAATACAACTTTTACAAATTATTTACTTTGCAACTTATAATTCAAAACATAATTAGTTCAAACTTAGTATCTTAAAAGGTGCTCTATACACAGATCTTACTATATCTGGTGCAGAGTTTGGCATGCTCCGCACACTAACTCGAGCCGCTCAGGCTTCCTCTTGTGCCTTGGTGCAGGTCTTCATCTATGTGTTCACCAGATGAACATCTATCTGCTATTTGTTTTGTATAGTTAAATTCTGCAAGTAAAGAAATTGCAATCATTCTGGACAAGTGTATTACTTGTATTCTCTCATGTACAACTTTGAAATAAAACAAAAGAATTTTAAGCAGGAAAATTTAAAGTTTTGAAGGGAAAATTTAAAGTAACTTAAAAGGTACAGAAGTGTCAAGCTGCCAGCCTTATTTTACCTTGATCCTTTCTTTCTTCTTTACTCTGCCTTTTCATTTAATAATCTCTGATATGATCAAAGTTTTGTCTTTGAAAGAGTCAAAGTAGGAGTAATTGATAGCTACAACATACTCTGCAATTCTCCTTTTCAATTATAGATTTAACTGGAAAGTTAAAAAATGAATTTATCAATTATTATTAATATATGCACTGTAATGGGTTTATAATACTAAAATATTTAACTAGTATTGCTTGTTGATATGAAGATGATTTATGTACAAAAATAGCAAAGTATGAAAGAAAATCAATAGAACAGAACAATCAAATAAAATTTAAAAAAAGAACAGCCTGTTGTTTTCAAACTACTTCTTTCAGTTCTGTTGATAATCTTTGCCTGAAGTATAAGCATTGACTAGAAAATCACTACTTAAATTAAAACAGATTACCAACTATGGATATGCAATAACAGTAAGTGTTATAATTAACCAAAAAGGTCTACATGTGTGTGTGTGACTATAACCATGTAATAAATAAATCGTTATGTTAGAATTAAATTAGAAAACACTTCAAAAAGTGACAATATTTTTCACTAATCCTAACTAATGTGGTTATAAAAATGTGTATATAATAGATCTATTATACATGGTTTCCTCAAATCCACATATTGAAATCCCAACTTCTTATTATGACATTGTGATATTTGGGGATGGTTGTTGGGAAGAACTTAGGGAAGACAAAAAATGAGCATGGGACTCTCACTTTGGCATCAAGACCTTTAGTAAAACATATACAATCTATCTTTCTGGGTGGTCACAGAAATTATATCATCAGAAAACCGTCATTCTGGGAAGATCGTGTGAGTAAAGCTAGGTGAAAATATGCTCCTATTGTTTTAGCCTTCCAAGTGTTCTATTTAGAGCTGCTCCTACCAACATATTTTTTGTGTGTTGAAGAACACTATTTAGACTGCTAGGGATGAGAGAGAGAGACAGAGACAGAGACAGAAGAAGGGGAGGATTGAGAGAGAGAGAGAGAAAGAGAAAGAGACAGAGAAAGAAGGGGAGGAGGGAGAGAGTGAGAGAGAGACAGACAGACAGACAGAGACAGAGAGAGGAAGGGGGAGGAGGGAGAGAGAGAGAGAGAGATAGATCATCTGTTGTGTAGAGGGACAAAAGAAAAATATTTCACCAAAGGAAATGTACAGATTTTTTTCATCTCTATGCCATCATAAAAACAATGCAAGAGAAATCAGAAAATGGCCACATGTAATGTAAAATAACAAAACAAAATAGTCTCTAACATAAGGTTAATGTTAACCCTTTGGGATCAAGAATTGTTCCTCAATGATAATTTGTACTTTGAGAATGAAAAAGAATCACTATGCTATAAAAATTCTGTCAAAAGTTCAAGTAGCTCCACTGGAATAAAAATCTAATGAATAAATGGGAAAGACCAATACCTGGCTTATAAGAATAGACAGAGTAGCAAATATTAAGAGTATGGCAAGACAAGAAGGTTCTTCTGTTTTTGTTCCCCACAGGACAAAAATATTTATTTTAGAAACTATCTCAGTTTTTTGCATAAATAAAAAATAAAAAATATATTCCTACGGAGGCACAGGTGGTCAATGAAGTTGGGAGTTAGAGGGTGAAGTGAAGGCAACAGATGACTCTGTCTCCACCCTGAATTCCGGATGCATGACAGAATCTTGAAGGGGATGGTGCAATCACTTTTTTATTCTTAAAGGTGGCTTTATACTGATGAAGCAAAACTCAATACCTAACTAGACATTAGCTAAATAATTGGCCATATACCTGGATTGTGGGAAATATATGTTTTCAATTCATAAATACTATTTCAGTTTTAGTGGTCTATGCATGAGTTTGGGATTTAATAAAAAATGAGATCAACAAAGTTAACTCAAGTTAAGAAGCAAAACAGAGACAAGGAATTGGGCAACATCAAACACAAAATACTTTTTAAATGTATTTTTATATAATTGCATTATCTGACCTAGTGGGAAAGGTACTAATATTCACAGGAAGAGGAATATATATTTTGCTAGGATTTGATGCAGGAAGAGGAAAGGGTTAGGTTAGAAGGGGAAGGTTGAGAAAAAAGACATTTAGGAAAATGTCCTCAATGAATGAGTTATTTTAATGCCATATGATATATGGTCATCACAGTTTGGATCCAAGGTGGCAGAGGTTTTGGTTGATTTCCACCTTGCTCACATAGGCAGAGTTCTGGAAAATAGTTACAATAATTGTGAACAGAAGATATAATGACTAAATATATGAAGGTAAGAGGTATATTATTTTAAGTACACAGACATTAAGACCATAATAAGGAAAAGTTACAAACTTTAAATCCATAACTTTGACAATTTATGGAGGAAATGGACAAATCCCTTGAAAAATGAGTGATCAATCATAAATGTTGTCTCAAGAAGAATGAGATAATATAAATAATTTCCTACTGATTAAAACGAACTCCACTCTCAGAAGCTGTGTTGTTCAGTGTTGCTATTTCTTAAGATTCACTCAGACCATTTACAACCTTCAAAAATTTTAAGTCACTTAGACATAAATATCATTAGCACAATGGTTGCCACAATTTTAGTCAATGCTCTTGTCATTGTAATAGAAAAGTTGCAGAAAGGGTATCACCAGTTGCCTTTGACTTGTATCTGATGTTTCAGGTATTTGCATTTTTAATTGTTAATTATTTATTCTAATTTGGGAGACTATAATATAAAATAATTTTATATAGTATAAAAAATTAAATAATTTTTACCATCTCTTTACTACTTCCAAACTCCCATATATATATTTTTATATGCTTTCTTTGAAATCCATGAATTCTTTTTTCACTAATTGCTATTATATACATATATAAATAGGAGTTATATTTTCCTAAGTACATAAATACACCCTGCTCAGTCTGCATAATCTTGTTTGTATGTATGTTCTCTGGGATTACCTTTGGATATTGAATACCAGTTGTTGTGTTCTTTCCTGGGAAAGACTTTTTCTTTTTCTATCAGTATTTCTTAGAAACCTGTATTTCTTTGTGTAGAGTTATGAGCTCTCAGTTTTCCCCCATCTACTTTGGCAAGTCTTATTTTGTTGTTACACTCATGTTTGGACAGTTGTTTTTTGAGACTTTATGGCTGTAGCATTTGATATTATTGGAAAGAAAATCTCACAGGAAATTCCATGATCCTCATCCTCTTACAAATTTTCCACCCCTACTCTGCAATGTTCCTTGAATGTTAGATGCTTGAGAGATTTGTAAACATATCCATTGGGATTATGCTCCAAAATTCTGCATTTTGGTCAGTTGTTATTTTCTGTAATGGTCACTCTGTATTGCAAAGATAGATTTCCTTGATGAGGGGCAAGGACTACACTTACTTGCTTATATACAATTATATAGATTATATTTATGGGTAATGCTAGTTTAATGAAGTGACTGTAGGTTCTCCTTTAAGATCCTTGGTTTTGCTAACACTGGTGATTGGTTAGTTAGTTTATCAGGCATGATTTGTCTGTTGTTGATCTGTTTGTAAGCCTACAAAGAGAACTGTTGGTTGTTGTCATAGTTATGGTTTGATTGTTGTGAACAGACATCATGATCACAGCAACTCCTATAAAGGAAACCATTCAATTGGAACTGGCTTATAGTTCAGCGGTTTAGTTCATTGCCATCATGGCAGGAGGCATAGAGGTCATGCAGGCAGACCTGATGCTGAAGAGAAAGCTGGGACTTCTAAATCAGAATCTATATACATCAGGAGAAAAGTTTTCCACTGGGATAGGCTCGGGCTTCTAAAACCCCAAAGTGCACCATCAGGGACATACTTTCTCCAGCAAGGCCACACCACTGAAAGATGCCATTTGAGCCTATTGAGGCCATTTTCACTCAAACCATCACAGTTTCTGCCAAAGTATGTGTCTCACCACTAAACCTTTAGAGTTACCTTGTCTGATGGTTGTTTCTGTGAGTCATAGACAACATAGCTGCACAGTACTGTTGGTTGTTTTCCTTTTTGGGAAGTGTGCATGGTGCCTTCATGTGCCATGAAAACAAGTTTTCTCTAAATCCTGTACTGCACACTGTGTCGTACATATAATACAAAGCTAAGCACATGATTTATCACAAATGACATGCAATCAATAGATTTAAAGCACAGAAATTTCTGTATCTTCATCAGTGACTGTTTACAGCCATGTCATACATCAAAGCACAAATCTTAGACAAAGCCTTGGGAAATGGCATAATTTATAGATGTTTGGTATTTGACTGCATAATAGTTCCATACAGAGAACTAGAGACACCAGAATTATGTGTACTACACTCTAACATGTCAGATAAATGTAGATCTAGTCTGAAAAATCTCTAAGTTATCACTTGCTATTTAGCTTTGTGATTAAAAAAGTTTTGTTTTACTGAGAAAATATATTGTCTCACAACCTTCTCAGCCTTCAACTTGATCTTACTGCCTCAATCTCCATAGTGTTCAGAATATAAGTGTGTGCTACTATAACAGACCCAATATTACCATTTAAGACTATTTTTCTATAACAAAATCTGGAAACAACCTAAATGCCCTTCAACCGAAGAATGGGTACGGAAAATGTGGCACATTTACACAATGGAGTACTACAAAGCAGAAAAAATAATGACATCTTGAACTTTGCAGACAAATGGATGGAGCTAGAAAACATCATTTTGAGTGAGGTAGCCCAAATACAGAAATAGAATTACCATATGTATAAGTGTTTTTTAAAAATAAGGAAAAAAAAAACCAGCCCAAAAATCACAATCCCAGAGAACCTAGACAACAATGAGGACACTAAGAGAGACATACATAGATCTAATCTACATGGGAAGTAGAAAAAGACAAGATCTCGTGAGTAAATTGGGAGCATGGGGACTTTGAAAGAGGGTCCAAGGGGAGAGGAGAGACATGGAGGGGAGCAGAGAAATATGTAGAACTCAATAAAAATCATGATTGTGAGACAAAATATAGTACATTTCCTAGTATATTTGCTAGAACTTTTCATGGATTGAAACAATGCTATCACAATAACCCCTAGCTTCAAGAAGAAAAGTGACAGAAATTCTAATGATCAGCTTAATTCAATTAGCATCTATTGTTTGCAGCTAGGTTGATCATTGCTTCAAAAAGAAGCATTGTAAAAAGTCAGTGTTTGTTTCACTCTTTTAGAGACTTGTTATACTGCCAAATTTTGTTAGCATACACGTTAGATAGAAAGAAGCAATACTGTCTGTCATCCCAGCTGAAAATAGATATTTAAACAATACTATTAGTGTTCCGACAAAATTTTATTCAATAAAAGTTCTTTGATACTTTACATTTGATTTAATTAAAGTTTATTTTAAAATAAAATTGACTCTTTGTGGTTGAATCTGTCTGCTAGATCACAGTTGAACAATCCGGATTCAGAGGGGGAAATCTTTCTTTGTTGGGTGAAATATATGAAATGCATTTTTTTTTCAGATTTGGATGCTTCCAATCTATAAATACCTATAAGGGTGCTATGAATTTAGGTAAACACTAGCTATCCAAGAAATTTTAAGATCTGGAAGGAATTTTCATGATATTTTCCAGTAATTCCAAAGCTTTTTGTTTGTTGTTCTTAACTTGTATTTGTGTACTGTCACCACCGAATGTACATTAAGTTTAATGTCAGCAAGAACAGATCAGGAGAATGAGATGTGACTCTATTTAAAACAATGGCAGGGTTATTTTGACTGTTGTAAATGTTTGTTTCAATGATAGGTTCTATCATGGGTCTTCAAAATATGTTTTAAAAGCAACATTCATTGGTATGAAGAAGAATATATATATTTGGAGTATCTGCCCTCTAATATTATTAACCAAAATCTTTGCAACAACAGTTCTGTTTTTCAAATATTTATAAATTATTGAATTACTTTCAGAAGGAGTTCTTAGTAAATAATTTCTGGTGAAAATGTTCCAGAAATTTTATCATATTACCCTTTGTATAAGCCCCATACCAAATAACTAGAGAGAGTCCATTCATTTCTCCATGTAGTAAATTTCATCTATAGTTTTAAAATATTTTTCCTCATTTGATTCTGCTCTCAAATTTGTACACAAACTCATTGTGCAACTATGTATACATGAAATGTAGATTACAGATTTTGTAATCTCAGCAAGTTGTGCAACGTTAATACAAATTAACAATGAAGGTTGAATTGGGCGAAGAATAGTGTGGGAGAGCAAGGAAAGACATGTATTGATAGTGGGAGCCATTATGGGGTTAGGGAGAAACCTGGAGTTAGGGAAATTCCCAGGAATTTTAAGAATGACCCCAGCTAAGACTCCAAGCAATAGTGAAGAAGGTACCTGAACAGGCCTTCACTTATAATGAGATTAGTGACTACCATAATTGTCATCACAGAACCTATATACAGTAACTGATGGAAGCAGATGCAATGATTTATAGCCAAACACTGGGCTGACCTCCTGGAATTCAGTTGAAGAGAGGAAAGAGGGTTCATATGAATAAGGAGACTTAAGATCATGATGGGGAAAACCACAGAGAAAGTTAATCCAAGCTACTGGGAGCTTAAGGACTCTTGACTGACATCTGGAGAACCTGCATGGGACCCAGCTAGATCCTATGACTATGGGTGACAGTTATGTGGTTTGATCTTTTTTGGAGGTGGCTTGCAGTGGGACCAGAACTTATCCTGTGTGCATGAACTGGCTTTTTGGAGCTCATTTCCTATGGTGGCATACCTTGCAGAGTCTTGCTACAAGGGGGATCTTGGTCTTGCCTCAACTTGGTGTGCCAGACTTTGTTGACCACCAACAGAGGTCTTATCCCCTCTGAGGAGTGAATAGGGGAGGAAAGGGGGAAAAGTGGGGAGGCAGGAGAATAGGAGGGATGGGAAACTGGAATTGGTATGCAAAAGAAAAAAATAAATTCAAAAAATGAAAAAAAATATTAATTTCATTTAGATTGTTCTACAACATTGCAACATACAAAAAGATATGAAGGGTAGAATAATGAGTCATAAGTATCAACCAAAGTATTCCTTCCCCTCATCTGAAATTCATCTGGCTTTATCTTCCCACATATGACTAATGAATTAGTTTAATTACTCTATGTGACTTTTGATGCTAATATTACATATGTTTTTCATGATGTTTTACTTCTATTATATTCTTATTTGTATATTTCCTTGTAAGCCTTTGAAGATTGTTCAGAATCAAACTGATAAAGCACTAGTCAGCTCCTTAATCTAGTAGTTGCATCTATAAAAATTCAGACATTTGGATATTCAAAAGATTCAGAAAATTCCCTTGACAGAACTAAGTAGAATGGACTCTTTCTCTTGTCATTATTCCTTAAATCATATTGTGGAATCTTGCTTATTATATACTGTGACAAAACTGAATTAAATTTGTGCAACCAATTCTACTTAATGGAAAAGAAATACGTAATTGATCTATGAAGACAGTGTGTACTTTGCATAACTCAGGAATCCCACAAACACTATCTTTCAGTCTATTTTGATCCTTTATGTTATATATTTTATATATACATATATAATATTTTATGTATGTTATCTATATAACAAATCACATTTGTTATATATCTGTTCAAACATTTTTCATATACAGAAATTTTGTTCTATATGTAAATTTTAGAAATACATTGGTATATTATGGACTCTGATTTGCCTTCCCTCTGTTTAATTTGCCACAGTGAAGCAATGCTAATCAAATATACTCATTTCCTTTAGAATGTTTACTGATGCTTTTCTTCCTAGTAACCTGATACTTCTCTTTTGCTCTACCAGAATGATATTAAAGTTTAGAAGCCTACATTCACATTGTGTCTGCTCATAATTTATCAACTGCCTCAGTCTAATGCCCTAACAATTTCTCCAGGTGTCTGGGGGCCTGTTTGGACATCTATTACAAAGGAGAAAATGCCAATAACCAGGTGTTCTCCTGTCACAGTGGTTACTGCCATTCCCCAGTCTTATAGTCCCCATTACACTACAGAGGTTGATCTTAAAAGTAACTCAGACATAAGAGGTTCTGCCAAGTTCCACATCAACTGTCTCACAGTAGTGATTAAATGTTAGAGAAAACATCAAGAAATTTTCAAAACTGGTAAAGAAAATTTGAAAGAAATGGAGAAAATTTAACATACATATTTCATTTGAAAATTCTAAGAACTGACTTAACTATACTTTTTTTTTTCTTTTCTTCCTGCTGTCCAGACATAGAGATAAGCACAATACCTTTCCCTCTGATACTCTCCCTCACAAAACAGCAACCATTTTTTTTTCTTGTTACTGTGCTTTAGTTGAAAGCATGTTCTAAGTGCATTTGGTCAGTATCACGCAGGTTGTTAAGCAGTTAATTCAGTGATGCTAAAGTATAACTGTCTCTGAATCCCCTTTTGGAAGCTGGTAATTACATTTTGCAAGGTAACCTTTAATTTTAACATTATAAAATAAGGTCATAGCAAGTCATAAGCATAATTCAGGTTTGCATGGAAAAATATTGTTCTACCAAAAATACTACTTTTACTATTGCCCGTAATTAACCCCAGCTGCTAACTTTTCCAACACCTTTGTACAGGAACAAGTATAAAACCGTTTCAGATAGTCTTAGCTCACTACATCATTTAATTGCAAAACCTCATGCTAAAAGAGGCTCAATAAAAAGTAATTTGTTAAGCTGATGCATTTATATGCTTATAAGGTGTAGCATAAAACAAGCGTGCAGCATTAAACCTTGAATGTTCCCTGCTTAGAAACATTTTTCAGGCTCAGATATATGTCACTAAACAGAAGAAAGTGAAGAATATAAGAGAAAGGGAAAACTAGAAGGATTAAGGTTTCAGAAGAATAGCAGCTTCACGAAAGCTATCCAAATTTGTAATTAGCGGTGTCCCCATCGCTCCCCAGCCATTGTTGGAATATCTTGTTTTGTCGACATAAGGACAAAAGCTCCTTTAATTTTTTGGCTTCTGTTCCAGGAACAATGGAGAGCAGTACTGACTCACATGCTGAGTTTTCAGAGCTGAGAACTGAATACATTTCAGGGAGGAAAGGAAGACGGAAAAGGAGAGCAAAGTAGAATGCAAAAAATATTTTATGGTGATTAAATATTCTCAAGTGTTCATTTACCAGGTTCATTTGAATGTCTTCATTAATTTTAAGGAAATTATTTGTCTCTGAAGTGCAGATATCATGCTGGATTCCAATAGAACAAACTCCATGTAAGAAAAAGTGATGAAAGAAGAAATGGAATCAAATGGAGGTGTTCTATATAAATAGTCAATGAAAAAATAAAAAGATTTGTATAAGCTGTCACATCTGATGACTTTAATATAATTTTATTCTATGGACAAAAGTTCTGAGGTACATGTTTTACCTCACATAAATTTTGTGAAAAGTTTTTATTATATAAGTATTTTTAGTAAATTGTCCACTTAGAGACCCTTATCTGGCCATTTTTCTTCAGGAGCAAGCTATCCAGTGCTAAAGAGATGAATACATTAATAGTGCTTGTTTAGCTTTAGAGATAAGTGTTTTTAAGCAAAGGTTGCTCTTTTCATCCAAATAAAGAGGCAGGATTAGGGCATAGAGCAGTGACGAAGAAAATAGGCCCCAAAGCCTTCCTCACAGTTTTAGTATTTTTAAATTTCTTATTTGTTTTTATAATTATATGTTCTTTGAGAGTTGTGAGTTTTTCTACAATGTATTTTGATCATAATCAACCCCTCTGCAATTATTCCTAAACCACCTTTCTTCTTTACCTATGGTAAAAGATCTGGTGTCCTTCTGGTGTGTGCTGTTCCACTGGAACATGACCGACTCATTAGAGGCTAAATGACAGAAAGCTGTCTCTGTTCCATGATATAAAAGCTGTTATTTAACTGCTGAGCTGTTGGTGAGACTTCATGTCCAACTCACCACTGCAAGCTGGGTGTGGTCTGTTTGGAGCTTTCACAGATGTTGTGTATGCTGCCCCAATCCTTGTGAGCACATTTGTGCTCTTTTGTGTCCAGAAGATTATTTCTTTGCCTCTGGCTCTTAAACTCTTTCTTCAATGATTCCATAGGCTTAGGGTTTAGTGTGTGCAATATGTAAGTCTCTTTCACGGCTGACATCTTCTTCATCTTTTATTCTCTGCACTTTCTCTGTGCTAATAATTGTCTGCTGCGAATAGAACTTCTCAATTGAAGGTTGTGAAACACACTGATCAAAGGATACAAGGATTGATGTTTTTGCTCTTCATTGCTGGCTAGAATTCTGACAAAGTTGGTTCTTACTATTTTGATCTTCAGTGATTTTTTTTCTGTGGGTGGGACTCAACCCATGAGCTGCCAAGTTTTCCACTTTCAGAGTTACTACCTACTCTACTGCTTTTAAGTCATAGGACTATTTCCCAGTTATCCTTTTTGCTCATAATCCATCAATTGGACCCTGCTATCTGTTCCTGCAAACATTGCAAGTTATCATGGAAAGTTGTAGCTGGTTATATGTTTATTTCAACTTCCATCTGATAACGAGAGCCAACATCTTGCAAGAACCTTTCAGTTATATAAAAATAAGATCCTTATAATTTAGTATTCACAATATATATTTCTTTTGCACTATTGTAGCTCATATCTAGTCATTTGTCCTCATGAAAGAATGGTACAGTAAGTGTTCTTTTGAAAATTATCTTTTAGAAATCTTAAAGAACAAAATACATTAATTTCATAAAATCTAATTACAGAAACTGACATGCTGATACACCAGGAAGAACACAGAGTATCACAAAAGGTGAGTGATAGGGTGTTGCTCTGTAATTACATTGTATAAAGGGAAAAGCTTCAGTTTTCAAAAGTCTTCATGAATCAAACAAGGGATGAAATGACAAAGAGAGAAATCCCTTAGTATAAATATGTAGTTAGAATTAAAATATATCTAATGAAATTTTAAGATAATTTCTATTAAATTAGAAGAGTAAAATATTCAAGTTAAATATATGAACCCCCCAAAATCACAATTTAAAAATAATTCTATAACATAATAAAATAAATGCATTCTGCATTTCATAGAAAGCAAAAAATTCATATAGAATTGTGTTTAAAGAAGAACAAATAATGTTTTATTTTATTTAGTTCTAATGGCTTTTATATATATTTTATATTCCTAGATAATGGAAAAGGAGTATTGATGTAAAGTGAAATCAATAATATTTTAAACAGTAGTCCTCCATTCTTTCTAGCAAATATCTTAATAAAACTGAAAGAAATACACGGGAGAAAAACAACAGAATATGTGTAGCATTATTAATTTTTAATCAGGCATTTAATTAAAAAATAAGAGTAACTTAAGATGGAGGCTAGGAACAATGTCATATAATCTGTTAGCCGCAGTATTAGCTAACAAAGTTCAGGTCTAGGAATTTGGTCTTCCTGGGACACATGCAGTAAAGAGAAGAGACATGAATTAACGGAATATACTATCTGGGAATTACTAAATTTAAATATTTCAAGAAATCATTGTTATTATCATATCAAAAAAGAGGTTCTTTCCTGAAGCACTGCTTCTACAAACACAATTTATTATGCTATTTTTTTTCAACAGGAAAAGTAATTACCATTGCTGTGACCCTGGCTAGTTACTCTTTGGATATTTTTATAAAAGAACAAGATGTATAGGTGTTTGAACATATGTGATTTTTCAGAAGCATTCTGCTCATACTGTCAGTTGCTATTAGACCCTCTATAGAGCTATCAGACATGTGTCATTCCTGAAACTTCTGCTGGGACTTTGATGACCTTGATTATAGAGACAAGGGAGACTTTTTGACTAGCTATAATAGTTGTAAATGACAGTTAAGTTAAATTTAGCAGATATTACGAATGGATTTAAGCTTTGAAAAGAAAATCATAACAATTGCTTTGTTGACTTGCTTTTATTCTGGTTAACCAAAAAGAAATGAAAAAAAAAATCTGGACTTGCCAAGAAATCAGCAAGTACATGGCTCTCTATCTTTTCACCTGATAACTGCTTTTGCAATAGAAAATAAAGTGAAATCATTTTATTTCAATTTAACTATGACTCTTTAAAGTTCTCAAATATTAATGGTTAAAAACTAATTTTTTAAAAATGATATGATCTCATAGCCAAATACAATAGTCTCTTTTGTTCTGATATGTGTGTGTGTGTGTGTGAATGAGCTAACATACCATATTGAAGATATACCCTCCAAATAAAATATTAAATGAATCTGTATATTAATTTTTAACTGATATAATATATGTGACATTTCAATTAATATTCTTTGGGAAGGTTATTTTTACTTTTGCCATATTGAGAGACTATTTAATTACTTCTCATGGGACATATCGTTTCAATTGATTCCTCTTTAAGACAAGAAAAAGGGAATTTAAAAATCAATAAACATGATTTAGCTTTTCTTCCCATCTAAAATAGCAGAAATAATTATGTTTAAGCAGACTTTTATAAATTACATTTCACAAAGTTCAGTGGACTTGAACCATATGTCTCCAATTTACTTGGTTCTATATACTTTTAAATCTGGTTAAAGTTTTGTTAATAAAATAGAATCAATAACTGATGCGATCATGCAAAAAGACAAGACAATCATATACTTTCTGTGCAGGAAACAATCTCCCAGTGTTTTTTTTCAAGTTATTTTATTTTCTTCTAATGTTATATTTCACAGTTTTGCATTTATTAGTATTTGTTGCATTTTGTTGGCCTTTCTAAGCTAAAAGATATCATTGTGGACATTCTTCATCATTTTACTTCTACCAAAGAAACACTATTTTTTACTGAAGATATAAAATGAGATGTTTTAAACACTGCTATTGTCTGCTGTCTTTCCTTACTAGGTAATACAGGTCTAGATCTCTGCAATAATTGCAAAAACCAAATAACCTATCATATCTGTAATGGGAGTAAAACAAGATCCTGTTAGAAACACAGACTAAAGGACCATTTAACATTGAGTGAAATAAGAGGGAAGAAAGGGATAAAAGTGAAAGTTTCTAACTATTCTGTCTTAAATCTCTTCATAAACTCATACTCACATACAGATCTCCCAAGCCTTGATTCCGCACTGCTGTGGAGATTTCAAAAGTATTACAGAGAGAGCGATTTTAAATCTCACCATAGATCAGAGACCATTTCCACTGTCAATGTGCAACTGCTTATAAATACTCAATGTTTGTCACACACCTTGTTAGCTAAACTGCTAATATTCTAAGTTAGGAATTAAGAAAAAAATTGCCATAGGAGTGTCAGTTCATGCGGTTCACAGTATAATATAGAGAGTCTCACCCACAAGAGTAAGAAACTGGGGAAACCAAAACATTGCAGGATTTCAACATGTTAAAATGATCTCAATAACTCGTAGATCATTAGGTGTGTGAAGATTTAAATAGAAAGAATGAACAATGGAAATCTAATGAATGACATCTACAATAGAGATAACACTCATATTTAGTTCATTTCAGTGTCAAATATAAATATAAAAAAAAAACACAAGGGAAGAAAAAACATCCCCCTACACACATAGGATTACGCTGTTGTTCTCTATCACAGAATGGGAAAAGGCAAGGTAAATGAAATATATTTGGTTGAATTTCATTATGAGATCTATACAAAGATGCACCTTTTTACCCTCTGTATTAGTATTTCAGAACATTATAAAAAAAAATAAGGCCGGGGGAATGATGATTTACCTTGATTGTCAACTGGGCGTGTCTGTAAGGATATTTGCATGAAGAATGTGTATGGTGGACCTTTGGTAATGCTGAACCAGATGGCAAGCCCGATCAGCATACACAGGAGAGATGGACAGCTTGCACTCGCACAGGATTCTTTGCACTACTTTTTTTTTTCCTAGAGATGAAATTCTATGGTACTGTCACTCTTTCATGATGGGATAAAATGTCTGAAATGATGAGCCAGAGGAATTTGCTTTTTAAGTTGTTTAGGTCAGGTATTTGCTCACATTAATGACAGAATCTCACTGCTTTAGGATATTGGCACCAGAGATGTGGACCTTTGCTGTGAGTAAATAAGGGTGTGAATCAGAATCATTTGCAAAATGTAAATACAGGGTTTGGAAACATTTGAAGAAGTAAACAAAAGTAGAACTAAAATGTAGCAATCAAATGTTAGCATACTTTTGAATGTTAGATTGAAAAATAAAAATAACATTGCAGTTGTGAAAAATAAAGACTACTCATGAGGATTCAGATGGAAACAAGGGCTCCATTAATAATTGAACTAGCAGTCATTATTGCCTTATTGAGGAAAATTATTTTCTTTTATTTTTCCTGTGCTCTGAAAGTTTATGTGCCACTGAGTTTAAAGGTGATTGGCTAATACAGTTAGCAAAGGACTTAAAGGCAGACTCTTATTCAGGCTGATTACCAACAGCATCTTTTTTTTTTTTTTTCCGCACAAAGGCTCATTAACATTAAATCTCAAAGGCAAAACTCAAATCAAAAATACTTGAAAAAAGTTAGTTTTGCCAGTAAAGGAACATATTTAAGTTTGCTACCAGTGCAAGGTGGTTGTTGAAGATTGCATAAAAAGGTGATGTGCTTGGGCTTCTGAACAGCTTAGAGCTGTTAAGACTATGGAGAATCTTAAATATAGATTGAATGTGTTTCACAGTTTGCAATCAACATGAGCTCAGAGTAGATTCTAAAGGTATTGTGGTTTAAGAAAGTACACGGGTGTCAAGCTAAACCTCTTATGGTGAATATTGGTTTCAAGTTAAACCTCTTATGGTTTCCAAACTGATTGGATTGAAAACCATTTAGATTATCAAAACCCTTCTAACTGTTTTTGTGTGGGTATATTATGAGTGATTAACAGAAGTGCAGAGATGTGTGATGATCAGTAACATCATTTCACACGTTAGCGTGCTAATGGAAGCAACTTGAAACAACTCAAAAATTGCTAGCTTAGTAATGGTTATAATGTAGTTAGAAATTATTCTGTTTTGGTACATAGATTGTTTCAGATTTTTTCTCCAAGATGCATGACTTCATTAGCACTGGGTAGTTTTCTAGGTTTCCATTACTAAGCATGGTTTTCCTCTTGCTAAGATAGTCCTAAGTACAATTAGATAGTTGCTGTTACTACTATTATAGAAAACAGAAAACTAAACTTTTCAAAATTCAGAGAACAAAATATAATTTGGTGCCCAGTAACAAATAAAATATGTACAACATAGTTTTACAATAATTATTTCTGGAGAGAGGAAGGGAAGATTGTAAGAGCCAGGGGAAGAGGAAATTTGTTGTGAAATTGTGTCTTTTAGAAACGTCAGTAAGTTATATCCATGAATTCTCATGAGTATGGCTTTCTGGTACAATGGACATGCTAAAGTGGAAAATGAAAAGTTCTAAGTACCTCAACCCTAGACAGACAAAGAACTAGAGGTAGCTGGCAAATTCTAAGACTACAAGAGTTGATTTTCCTTGGGGAGGAGACCAAAATTGATTACCTAACATCTAGTGTCAGTATATATGTGTGTGTGTGTGTGTGTGTGTGTGTGTGTGTGTGTGTGTGTAAATGTGTGTGTGTGTCTATATGTAAAACAATTACAGATAAAGTGGTTATGAATTTGATTGAAAGCAAGAATGCATGGTGCAGTAATGAGAGGAGCGGGTGGGGCGCAGTCCCACCACCCGGCTCCTGGTCGCACAGCTAGCTTATACCTGAAATAATTACACAGAAACTGTATTCATTTAAAACACTGCCTGGCCCATTATATCTAGTCTCTTCTTGGCTAACTCTCACATCTTGATCTAACCCATTTCTATTAATCTGTGTTTACCATGAGATCATGGCTTACCGGGAAAGATTCAGCATGTCTGACTCTGGCAATTTCATGGCGGCTCTCTCGGCCTGCCTTCTCTCTCCCAGAATTCTCTTCTGTCTACTCGCCTACCTGATTACTTTCCTATCAAAAGGCCAAGGCAGTTTTCTTTATTCACCAATGAAAGCAACAGAAATACAGAAGAACCTCCTGCACCAGCATGGGAGGAGCTGAAAGAATAAAAGGAAATGGGAGAGCAGTAATTATATTATAATCTCAACATATATTTACATATATTATAAAAATATGCTAACATGGGCTTTCTTGCTCTGTTTCCTAGGCTTCACAAAATGAGCCACTCAAAACCTCAGAACTCTCCCTGATACCTACTGATAAACTAAGATGTCTACGACTGTGATAAAAATAAAATTTCTTTCTTTAATGTACATTCTATTGTTGCAAAGGCTAGATATGCCATGACAATAATGAACGTCTAAACAAAATCTATCCAGAAATATCAAGGTTGAGTTCTTCAAGTGATATGCGACTCCTCAAATAGGATTTGACTTTAAATTAATTCTCAGTTTGTAGTTCTTTTCTATGGTACATACTTAAGATTTCAAACACACGTGAGGATGAGGCAGGGGTTTGCAACAAAGTCAGGTCATTGTGGGCTACATAGTGAGTACCAGGTTAATAATGGCTACACTGCAAGATTTAGTCTGAAAAATAAAAATAAAATAAAATGCACATAAACAAGCCTAACTTCATTTAAACGCTCCAGCATAAGAATTTACATAACCTCATTATTCTTCATAGCAAAAAAAAATTAAAAATTGAGCCATTCAGCAGTTTTTAAGAGGAGACACTATGGAACTTTTCAAATGCTTTACTTTCACCTATTAATCATCTCAGTTTATAAGGGTTCATCAAGTTATATGTACATTATTTATACCCAATGACTCTTAATTACAGTTTCATTAATAATTTAATTACAGGAAAGTAATCAGGCATAAGGAATAGAATTAGAAGCCCTTTCTCAAGATGACTCTTTCTAAAGGAGGCACTTCCTATAAAAGGAGAAAGTTAACAGTGCCAGTACATGGCCAAGAAATATCTGCACTGATGCATGTTGAAATGCTGATAGGAGGGAGGATTGCCTATGAAGTTCATTAGTGTAAATGATGCATGATGACATCCTGACCAGGAAGGAGTGACTTGCTTAGGACAAGAATACACATGGTCCTAATGCTGTTAATGTGGAAAAATGACATGTCAAGTACATATAACATGTCACTATGCACATTATTTCAATGTAGGTAGACAACACAGAAGGCTAAGTGACACACAGTAAATCTGTGTATTTTCTACTCATAGTCATATTTAATCCCGTTAGAAAAATTCTGTTAATGGTTAAATGCTAAATAATACAAGTCAAGTATCAAGCAGGAAAACATCATTAGCTATTATTCTTTAGCCAGAGTTATTTTTGATTATCAGAAAAATTATATTTGTAAGTTTCTATATAATAAAACACATGCCTATTAGCAATAATGTTAATCTGCTTAAATATGTTTAAAAGAAACTTTTCTTTTTTTTTTGTTTGTTTTATGATTTTTTTAGGTTTATTTGTTTTGTTTCTTTCCCTCTCTCTTCACATACAAAAATGTCAAACCTGAAGCTCAATTTGGAAACACATTAATTGTATTCTACTACCAAAAGATAAATTGAAGAAAATAATTAAAACTGAAAGTTGAAAATGGAATTGGTTTAATCTGACACACATTGAAATTATTGAGATTCACAAAAGGAAATGTTTTGGAGAGGGATAAAAACTGTCACTCGGGAGGCAGCAGTGGGCAGATCTTTGAGTTCAAGGACAGCATTGTCTACACAGCAACTTCTAGGACAGCTAGAAAAATCCTTCTCCGCCGGTGTGGGTACTTCCAGTTAACTGCATGAGAGTACTGATAATCTGTAGTAAGATTTTAGTTTAGTTGTACAGAAATCCAGGAGTAAACTTATTTCTTTTTTATTTTGGAGAAGGATTTTTCTTTTTCTTTTTTTTTTTTTGTTTTGTTTTTCTTAGTATCACAGGCTGGCCTCGAACTCGTGATCCTCCTGCCTCTGCCTCCTTCAGCAAATCCTACCGGCCTGTGCCACCACAACCGGCGGAGAAGAAACTTTTCTTTAACAATGACACTTGTATGTAAATATTAATTCTGTTGAACCATGTAAAATCAGTAATATTCAGAACCTCTTATGTGCTTATTCAATGGGAGTAGCACTAATTTTCTACTTGTAGTGAGTAGCATTTTTTAACCTTTAAGAATCCTATTTAAAAAGAGAAAGTCAAAATAAATTATTTCTTTAGACAAAATGCATTTCTCCATTTTTACAAAAACAGTTAATTTTTTCCAGTACTTAAGTTCTTGCCAACAAGAATTTGATTGTAATAAGATATATAGCATTCAACATAGAAACACTGGAATTTTTTCATAGACTTAGTTTTCTGATTTCTAAAGAAAAGATTTTCAATTCTCAAATAAACATCACCTTTTAAATTTACAGAAACATATTTATTGAGTTATATAAATGGCTTCAAACTACTTTATTTGCAGGAATCATTTTATTTAATGCTCATACATTCTTTGGTAGTAAATTTCTCATATATGAATGATATAGTATGAGGTTCAAAAAGTTGGTGTTGATTTTCTAAAGTTGTGTTCATGGTTGGATGGTGGAACTATAAAGTTTTTATCTTGATTCTATGATACATTTAAATAAATGGTCATCATTAACATGAGAGCAAAATTAGAATTATATATGATAAGGGCAAATGACATTCTAGCAAATATTAATACCTAAGTAATTGTTATTGGGATGGTCTTAAGATATATAATTTTAAGTTAAAAACACTTTATTTTTCTCACATGAAGTATGAGAGAAAACACTTTTACATGTGAAATGAACTGAGAATTTTTCATTTTAATTTTATTTGTTAAATTACCAGACATTGTGTAACCAGAGTCTCAAACATTATTTGTTACAAATTAAAAATAAAAGTCAGAGATCTAAACTTTTGAATCCTGTTCTAAACAGGAGGGAATGAAGTCAAGTAAAACTCATCAGAGCCACGAAGCAACCCAACTCCTAGGATAAAAAAGAGTAGGTTGAGGTTGTATTATGAAGTTATAAGCTTAGAAAAAAAAAAGAAAGAAAATGGACCACTCTAGATCTTCTTATAGGATAAAGGAATTCAGTAAAAATCAACCTTAGTGGTTGGAGTTAACTTCTATAGAGATATATTTAGTAGTATTTAAAGGGGCATGAAATAATTGTAATGATATTTGTGGCGATTTATGTTCAGATGAAGAACTGCTTTTCTATGTAATTTGAAATAGATTTTATATCACATAGTGTGCACATCAATATATTCACATGTAGCACATAAATATTAGTTTTATCATACTGAAGTTCAGTCATATTTAGTCATAAAACAGTTTTTATTTGGGACTTCTGCTTATTTTTATGAGAGTAATATGTGTAAAGAACAAAACAAGATTATTTGTAGTGTTAGTGTGTAAATACAATTTTGTTAACAGAATAATTCAATGTCTCAATTTCAGTTATGTGTGGTTAGTTAATAACATAGACAAAAATAACAAAAAAACCTCACCAAAGAAGGCTCTTTCCCATAAGAAATGAAGCTAAATGTATACAACTATGAAAATATTTTTTATTGATAATGCCTGGTGTTAAGAGATTTTTCTGTATATTTAGCTATACTCTAACACTATACTTTTCTGTTATATATCTGAGAACCTGAATTGAAAATACAAAATAATCTGCAGTATTCAAGTAAGAACATTTCTTCTGTCAGGATCTGAAGCAGTTTTCCTTCCAATATAAACAATGTCACATTTGCCTCTGTCCCATAGTCAAGAAATAAACAATCCTTTACTAAATCTATGAACAAATTATTCCAATCCAATTTAAAAGTCAAATAACTGAGAAAAAGCTCTCATTGGCCAAGCATAAATATTTTAGCATTCAGGCATTTTGTTGTGCTGCCCTTGAGAACTTAACAGAATAATTCTGTTATTACCTACCACAACCACTCCCTATGTGAATGTGCTTGCTGGCATTTTAGGCATCACACTAGTGTGCCCCCAGGATCTTCAACTGTAGCCACTGAGAGCATTCCCTATGTACATTCATTGTCAACAGTTAGGCAGATTCTGGTCAGCTCAGGGTCCTATGCTTGCTACATCACTACTTAGTCTGTGTCCATGCACTATGTTGATGTACAGTTTCTGTGCATGCTCTGTGAGCTCTGGCCACCTTTTCTGCCTTTCCTTTTCTGCCTCTCCAATGGAGAGGTAGGCAGCTCATTGAACCTCTCCTTTCCAGCTTCCCATTCCTTCTTCCCCAGTAAACCTCCAACGTGAGAGTTTGTTGTACCGTGGGATTCATCCTCACCACACCGCCTAGAACCAAAATAATCACACAGAAACCATATTGTTTAAATCACTGCTTGGCCCATTAGCTCCTTATTGGTTAACTCTTACATATTAATTAACCCATTTCTATTAATCTGTGTATTGCCACATGGCTGTGGCTTACCGGCTAAAGTTCCAGCGTTCATCTCTGGCAGGGCTACATGACTTCTTTCTAACTCCACCTCATCTCTCCCAGCAATCAGCTGAGTTTTCCACTCCTAGCTCTGCTTGCCTATAGCTCTACTATAAGCTCAAAGCAGTTCCTTTATTTATCAATGGTAATCACAGCACACAGAGGGAAATTCGGCATCAGAGGAGCTGCTTGGAATGTCTACTCCTGGGTCTACACAGATTTACAGTCATAAATTTCACAACAGGATTACTTGCACTAATCTGTGTAAGACAAGGATTTTTCAAGCCCTGCCATTTCAGTCCTCAGGTAGGAGTATAGCCTCACTAGCAATTTCTTAAGTAAATGTGACTTTGGTGAGGTACACTTGGTCCTGTAAACAAACCCTCACTCATGTGTCCAAAATTCAAGCCTAATGAAACTCAGTTGGTTTTACACATGCACAAAATACACAATTCCTGACGAGAGGCTAATCAGAATTGCAAAAGGAATGAAAGGTACAGGACTGAGTACTATTGAAAAATACTATTTACATATTCAAAAGTGGCATAATTAAGTTCCTTTGCTCAAATACTATTGAAAATTAAAAATAAATGAACAATAACTTCAGTTAGGCCAAAATAAAATTGATTACAGATATGTGTTTTAATTAGAATAAAATACATATGTATGCATAGTCATGAGTACATAAATGCTCATTATGTATTTACACATATATCTACCTATTACCATGTTTACACATGCATGATAATATAACAGGCATATATAGGTATATATATTTGTATGTGTGTGTGTGTGTGTGTGTGTGTGTGTGCATGTGTTTTCCTATGGACACAGCCATCAAAATGGAGTATATATTCTAGAAAATTTTTTATAATTTGACAAATTCTAGACAATAAGTACAAATGGATTAACCATGATTTGTGCATATAAATTTACTGTCATTAATGAGATGAACGTTTTTTGCTGGAGAATGGATTCAATCTCACATGTCTACCTAACAATCATATTTCATTACACATTCCCCTTCTAAAGATAATATACACATAAAAAATAATATGTGTATAGGAATGGTTATATATATATGTGTATATATACACACCAATCTTTGCATCCTCTTCAGATAACAGCAAAAATCACTAAAATTTGCAAATAGTGCATCATTAATATCGGTTCTTTAGTTAATGGTCGGTTAACACATTAAAGCCTGTATTTTGATGACATTTTTAGAGATCTTTATTACCATTTTTTTGTTTGTCACTTCATCGGTAGTCCTGTTTCTTAATAATTGCTGTGACCCTTTAATACAAATCCTCATATTGTGGTGACCACCAATCATAAAATTATTATTGTTACCACTTTTAAGTATAATTTTGCTATGGTTATGAATTGTAATGTAAATATCCTGGTTGTCTAATGGTCTTAGGTGACCCCTGTGAAAGGGTCATTTGACCACCAATGGTGTTGCCTTCCACAAGTTAAGAACCTTTGCAATAATGTTTTATAGCATAATTTACATATAATATCTGAATAAGGAAATGTAGGGATAAGATCGACTTCAAATATTTCAGTACAAAATGTTCTGAGTTCAGTGCTTATTATCACATTCCACAGAGAGAAATTCGTCATGGTAAAGCAAATTATTAATTTGAAACTAATAATTTGCCACTGTTTAATTTGGACATGTAAATACAGTACCATACTTGTTCTGAGTTTCCTTTTTACTTGTTCTGAAAATAATGTTTTTAACAACTCTACATTCTTCATGGGTATCCAACTTGTATCCAAAACAGAGAACTGTGCAACTGAAGCATTTTACATTTTCAACTTACAAGTACCAAGAAATACTTACTAGTTCTTGATAGGTAGCCTTTTCTTAGAACACTCTGACTTTCCCTGAGCTTCAGTTTTTATGCTTCAATATTCTGAAATGAAGTATATAAAATGCCTAACGTGAAGTAAGTGTCTCACAGAGTTATGCAGATTACTGTGAAGCTTTTATTGCTCATTTCTTGTAAAGCTATGCCTAGTAGTTATCTATGCTAGACAATATAATGTATATGATTGAATCAATTGGATATTAACTAGATACATTCCCTACATCTTCATTTAGAAAACTGTCTCATCTCCCATCTCCATTACTAACAACTTCAGGTATTAATGAACAAATTATATACTGTCACATGAAAATAAAACCTCTTTACAGTCAACATTTCATTTCACATATACCACAAGTGTAAAATGAAAATGAGAGTACTCTTGGCATACCCAACTAAAACATAATCATGTGATCATAAAGAAAAATGATCAGCTGGAAATGATTGTCCCAGAATCTGGCCTATTAAACATTCCAAGAAAATGTCCTTTTTTAATTTTTAAATATGAAATTTAACAAGCAAATGATGATGGATTTTTCAGCTCTGAAGTTAAGACTAACTTCTCCTGCTACCTGCTTCTTAACTGGAGCTTTCTAGGTGATCCTTTTCAGCTGATTCCACTAACCTTTCTTTCAAAATGACTTTCCAAATTCTTCACTGTCTTAGTACAATCTTTACATTTCCAGAGTCACCAGGAACTTCTCATATAATCCCATCACAATCTTCATTTTTCAATTGTGTCTCCCAAAACCTCTTTCATATTTGGCAATTATTTTTATTATTATAAACAAATAACATTTACATATCACAAAATTATAGACAGATAACATTTACACATCACAAATCTCATTTAGATCTCAAAATAGATACCTTAAAACAGTTTTGAAGTAGAAAAATAATTTAATTCTAATTATGTTTATTTCTAAGGACATTGGCTGGTATTGTTAATACTGGTCATATTAAATTGTGTTGGGCAACTATTGACTCATCAGTTGTTCATTATTTAATAAACAGCACCATGGCATAGCAATTCCCTTTCAAGCCACTCATGGGTAATGCTGATTATCAACTTGAGAAAATTTAAAATACTTAAGAGACAATCCTGTGGGTATTCATGTAAGACATTATGTAGAGGGAATTATCTGAAGTAAAAATACCTAACTTCCCTATGGTCTATATCATTATGTAGACAGGGATCCTGGCTTATATTGGTGGAGAATGCAAAGTGCATGGGGTCACTATAAAAGAGATGTCTTTTATTCACTGAGAGACAAAGTTCAAGTTTAGGGCTTAATCAATATTCAAGATAGGTGTCTTCAGAATTCTTGTTGCTTCTGCTCTGCTTCTCCTGCTTGCTGCTGCCATGTTCAAGCTATATTTGGCATGGTGTGGTTACTACATGAAAGGAACCCACTGCATCTAATATAGTGTGATTATTTCTTATGAAAAATCCCACTCCTTATTGGGCTATTTACTTGAACATCATAATCAAGATGATTTTTATAAAAGAAATAACTTATGTTCGTAATGTAATTTATACTTATGTATAGATTTTATTTTATTTTTTGAAAAATATGTCACTTGTGGTTGTGAGATAATCTTTCCTTGCACAGAGATCTTTATATTAGGAGGCATAAAAGGGATAAGAGAAAAATAAGGGATATTAAGAAGGAGATTTGTAGAAGGAAAACCATCAGCAAAGAAGTAGCAGGATAACATCAGGGAAGATATAGAAGGAAAACAACTAGGAAAAGGAGGAAAACACCAGGATAGAAGAACAGAATAGAAAACACAGAGTAGAAACAACCAGCTGAAAGGAAAACAAAATGAATAATTAAGCTTTGGGCCTCAGAAAAATTCCCCTGTGCACATGTGTGTCAGTCCAGTAGTTCACCTATATTGTATATCTCTCCTGAACTTCTGGTGACTTGGCCCCTCAGCAGCAGTCAGATATTTTTCTTTCCTAGCAATAATAAAAGCAACCGTTTTTGTTATACACCTACCATGTGATTCTTAGAATTTTGGAACTGGTTTGCTATTAGATGTTGGATGAGGAGGACCACATCTGTGCCTGAAAAGGCCTAGAGTGCTGTGAGTAGGGCACAGAGGGATGTTTCTCTGAGCACCGAGAAGACAGTAATGTTGAGAATATGAGGCAAGTGGAGGGTAGACAAATCTTGAATGGGGAGTGGGAACTCTGTCCGGATAAGGGTTATAAGCCATTCAGTTATATTCTCACAAAATGGCTGCATTTTAATCACTTTTCTGCCCCAAAATAATGCTTCTCTGTTGATGCAGTAAGACAGATCAAGCCAAATTGAAAAATTAAAGCAACATATTTGCTGAGCAAAGCAACTCCTGGGCAGGTTCACAGGTCTCAAGGAATGGTGAGGCTAGAGAAATTTCATGCCCAAACTAAGGCAGAGGGGTTTTATAGAGTGTAGACAAGCAGCGTGCATGTGTCCACCACACTCTGGGGTTGTGCCTAAGTATGGTCAACAGCTGAGTATGTAGGTGGGGAACTGGGCTGCTGGCAACATAGCAGATAAAACTTCAGTAGCCAGCAAGAATGGTGAATTGGTTTTCAGCAACTTTCCTTTGTTCAGAGACTCTCTAAGCAGTTAAGGGGAGAGAAAGAGAGAGAGATATACAGAGAAAGAGACAGAGAGAGACAAATAGATATATAGACAGAGAAATGTGCCTTTGGACTGCATAGGTGCCAGCCGGACGTTCCAACTCCAACTGAACACATTTTACCTGTGTTCTGGGGATTGGAATGACACAGCATTTTAAAGTAACTGTGTGTGTGTGTGTGTGTGTGTGTGTGTGTGTGTGTATGAGTGTGTGTGTGTGTGTGTGTGTGTGTGTGTGTGTGTGTGTGTTGAGAAAATTTCAAGATAGTGAGGCATTTCATTGGTGGTTTGATTATTATTCAGGTCCACAGTGATAATGAGCAACATTTTTGTCAGAATGATATAAAAACTGGAATTTATTGAGAAAAAGACCATGGGAAAATTAAAAATTGCAGCTTAGGTGTGTGTTGAGAAAAAGACTGTGCCAGGTACCAGGATGAACCCAAATTCTGCTCATCACCTAAACCCAAATTCTGCTCATTACCTAAACCCAGATTCTGCTCATCACCTAAACCCAGATTCTGCTCATCACCAACTGAGCGACTTTGAGCAAATAATATCAACTCTGTGTCCTTATATCTTGTTTCTGTTACATTTGGAGTAATAATGTACTTAATCCATAGAGATGTATAGAAGAAACGTGTGTGGAAATAAAATGATTTTTATGTAAATTTTTGTAATGCTACATTAAGTAGCATTCTAAAGAATAAGAGAAAGAATAAAAGAAATACTGGGATTACCTGCTGTATAAATAGAATAAATCATGTGAACTTGAATTACTTCATTCATTTCCAAGAATATTCTAATAAATATTAAAATGAAAACCAATTATCCATCACTATAGGATATTTGCATATATGTGTATATACATATGCATATAAGGAAAGTAAGAGTTCTATAAATAACATTTGTGCTTTATTTGACAGAAATTGTGTGTTTTGTGGTTTCATTTCTTTTCATTTTCTTTCAATTAGCAAAGTTATTTATTGGATTGTTTTTAATTATGTCTCCTATTTGTGAGATATCATCACACCATTTCTCCATTCTCTTTCTTCCTCTCACATCCTCCTTGCTTGCTATTTTTCAAAATGACAACTTGGTGGGAACATTTGGAGTCCTGGCCTCCAGCTGCTCTTCCCTGCTAGAGAGCTTTACTTTCCTCGTGATGTGAGTTACTGAAAGCTGTGTCAGTTGTTTACCAGCTCTGCTTCACGAGTACATGTTTCCTTGCCTTGATCATCAGAGGATAAGGTTTTCACCTGTTGGCCCACCTGACTGCTGGTGGTGCTATTGAATAAAGGCTTCTTACCAGTAACTAGAGGTCTCTGTTTGTCTGTCTGTCTGTCTGTCTGTCTCTGTGTGTCTTTGTGCGTTTCAACCTCCAGCCCCTTGCCCGAAGCTCGCGAACTGTATGGTAGCGCACAGTTGTGCGAAGCAACAACTTCCTGAGTAGCCTGCGATTATTTGTGTTCGGTTGATGCCTCCTTGGATTTTCCTATCCTCTTTGGCAATTCTATTGGAGATTTCTTTTTCCAGCTTAAGTTTAGGCAGTCCTGTCTTTGAAATTATATGGGTTTAGGCTTTCTTCATTAAAGTTAATGATTCTGGTTTGACTCCAGTAATGAGGAAACTCTTTCTAATACTGTCCCAAATAAGATATCCAACCTCAGTTACTAGAATGGCAGAGGAAATCCAGACAATCAACTCATATAAAAAAGGATGGTATCATGATCTTCTGATGTCCCCTAAATTTGAAAGCTTAGTACATTTTCATTATACACACACACACACAAACACACACACAAACACACACACACACACACGAATAGTCATTATGCCTGTACTTACATGTAGAATGAAATAATGCTATAGATGGTGTGCATAAAGTATTAAAATATCCAATGCCCTTCCTTTTGAAACAAACAAGTTTGGGCTATTTTATCATTTCCACACTAATTTATATAAGAAAATAAAAAAAAACCAGAAAAGCCTTGACACAAGTTCTAAGAAGTTCTTACCAAATATGGGCAGAGGGACTGTGCCATATCTCCAAAGGATGAAAGGCTGTGGTGGAGTCATTATTGACCCTCTCTGGGGTTCCAGATCTGTAGTCTTCTGTGCAGGCATCACAAAAGATGTTTCTTAAAATATAATTTGCATTCAATGATAATATTATATACAACATAATGAAAATATGGAACTTTATTTTGATATATATTGGTATTTTCTAGTGTGTGGCTTTATTTTTTAGAATTTTATGCTGGACAATAAAAAATACTATAGGCAAAGCTAAGGACAACTATTCCCTGGCTGTCATAAATGTTCCCAATGCTTTGGTGAACTATTATCTTTGCCAAATGCTAACTTAATTCAAATATCTTAGAGGGAATAAAGATCAAATCTCATGGATAGTTTCTATTTTGTTATAGTTTCTCATTAGTCATCAAAATAAATTCTCTTTTCTTGACCTTTGATTGTTTTGTTTGCCACAATTTTAGTTTGGGACATAGAAGTGGCTTTTGTTCAAATTATTTCCTTATTAGCAGAGATTTTTATTATGCTTAATATTTTATTGAAGAGTGAACAAATATTACTAATGTTCAACATTAAGTTGATAGCTTGTAGGAAATACTCTGCCTGGTCTTCTCACAAAAAACATTATGGTGCAAAATCTAACACTTTAAACAACTAACTATGAAACATGTATGTTTGAGTGTTACCAGACTGAAGTATCATCTAAAATAAAGGATGTGAAGCTATTTTTTCCATTTCAGATAAATGTGTAGTGATTTTTAATACAGTTTGCCCATGTACTATTTGGTATACAATAACATTAAAAAAGAATGGTTTATCAGAAATTTATATTTAATTGGGTGACATTTATATATTTCTCAATGCTCGTAATCTTCTTCAAGCACAAAATAGAGTTTTCATTGCTCACAATGACACTTTTGTTCAAAAATTTCCATACTTGAAATTTAGCATCTGTAAATTTTAACATGATGACTTTGTTGATCTAATGTGTACAGTCAGCATGTACTCTGATAGAGCCAAAGCTGTGGCTTAAAGAAAAATAGTGTAATTTTATTTGAATGTTAATAGTGAACATATATATGTATATATGCATATATTCGTTATATTTTATACTGAGAAGCCTAACTAAACAGTCCCTCCTGCTCTTTGTTCACCATGGTGGCTGAATCTTTTCTTCTTTGGACCAGGATGAATATACAACAACGTGTACTACAAAAAATCTTACCTGTTTTGGAATCTCCTTATTGTACACTATTTCTTTCTGCTTGTTTGTTTGAATTTTTGTACTTGTATTATCAAATATACCATCTATATTAGTGACATATCTATTGTTCTGAAGAGATACCAATGCCAAAGTAATTTATAGAGGAGTTTATTGAGAGCTTGAAATTTCAGAGCATGAGTTCACAATCATTATGATAGGGAGCATCATAGCAGTCAGGCAAACATGGAGCTGGATCCAAAGCTGAGAGGTACTTCCTGATCCACAGGAGGAGGTTTGGTGGGGAGCAAGTAGGGAATGGTGAGTGCTTTTGAAAACCCAAATACTGTCTGTGTCCAAATACTGTGGGAGTGACATTTTCCCTCTAAGACTGTACCTCATTGGGAACAAACAAGCAGCCTCTGCCAACACTTACCCTTCCCACACAGTTTCACAAACAGGGTTTGGGGAGACCACGTATTCAAATATATGAATCTTTAGGAACTGTTCTCATCCAAACCACCACCCCAAAATGCCTTTTTAGCATAATGTCTATGAATCTCTAGTTATTGTCTATCATATTATAATAATCCATTTTCAAGAAAAATTATTAGTTTCTACAATTATTTCATTCATTTATTTTTCTGCTTGACTATTAATATTCTGTCTTTCTGAATAAAATGCGAGTGACTCCAGAGCAACAGGAACCCAGACCTCATAGTATGACATCTATCATCATGTGCATAATACCAACAATGTAGGCATTTTTCTCTCAGCTTATCTATCAGGTACATTCTTTACATGTGTCAACTTCTGGCTTGATTTATTTTTCAGTTATAAATTGAATTCGTTTTCTCCTCAGGAGCATGCACTTTTATACTATGTTACGTCATAACAAAAAGAGCTCTGATGCTCTAGACCATTGATACATTCAGAAATCTAAGCACTGCACATATAACAAGATTTGGTGATAATGGTTTCAAAATATTTATTAGAACTCAGGAACACTTAAAATGAATCATTCAGTCAATGTTTCTTCTTCCCTTGATGTATCCCCCCATTACTGATATTCATTCATGGGGATTTGGTGAATAAATGGGCATGTACAGAAGTGTCTTCCGACCTGTTGTGAGATACTCTTCATGTGTGACTCTTAGGTTGAAATATAATGTTTATAAATGTAGTTTGCATATTTTACTCTGACTTTCTTCTTCCATTTGTGCTGTTAACTCAACTCCAGCAGTACAGAGAGTTGACCTCTCTAATGAAGGACTAGGCACATCATCGTGTTCAGGTGACATTTAATCTTCACCTTTAGCACCACAGCATCCCCATAACCCCACATTCATGCATTTTATATGCATAATACTTTGTTTTAATCATCATACTGCAGTTTAGTTAAATTATTTTAAACAGCTGTGAATAGTGCCAAGCCCCTTTACAAGGTTTCCTGACTAATAGTCTATTTAATGTACATTAAGTATGAAGTAATAGTCAGCAAAGGCACATGTCCTTTTGATCCCATTACTCATAGTCTTATAGCATTATCGTGTTGCCAAATGGTCACTTATATCAAATGAAAATTTCTGACCATGGCTTTTAAAATATTATTCTAATTAACACAGAGAGACCCTGCAATACACAGATAATCGTTCCTGGAATGAGCTCATTCTTTCTCATCTCAGCCCATGTTCCACTGCAATGTTTACTATGACTTTATAGTCTAATATGTGAGCTGCTCACCTAAGTAAAAGGTACTAGTGGACAGTTTGCAATATGTGTATAATTATTACCATTTACATAATATTTAAATCTGGATTATCTCTGCATTCACTTTTAAAACATTTTTTTTGTTTTTTGTACATAGACACATATACAGACAGATATACTATGTATTCATAGTATACACTATATACTATGTTGAGATATTCTATCACGACAATACAGAGCTATATTTTCTCTTAATGTCATTTCAGGATAGAAAGCAACTTGTCATGAAGCTTTCATGCAATGAAAAACAAAAGGGAAAAGCAGCAAGACAGACAGCAAAAGTCAACCTAAGCCAGTAAGCCAAGCTAGACAGAGCATTGACAGTGCAAAGTACCTTTTGCTAAAATTCTAACAACCCAAATGAATCCAAATTAATAAGAAATAATCAAAAATTATTTATATAGATTAGTTGCTAAGATTATGACCAAAAATATCAAAACAAATCAAGCCAAATATCATAATAGTAAAATAAATATCAGCCTAATTAATATAAAATGCCAAAATATTTAATTATTAAAAAAAAGTACCTCACAACGATAGATGCCAAATAAAAGAAAAATATTCATGAAGATGTTTTAAATCACTAATCACTTATAAATATGAAAATATATGCACTGTCAGATATTTCACAAAGCAATGAACTCTTAGATAATAAATGGAAAGAAAAGTAAAGATCTGGATAAAATAGAACATGATAATATAGAATATTAAATATAATTATATACCAAAAAGAAATCAAGCTACTATTGGTGCTTAAAAGATATCCCATAATAGTAATCAAGAGAAAAGATTTCAAACACAAAGAGACTTATTGTCCGAGTATAAAATCAATTTCAAACTTTTGAAACTTCATTGAAGGGGAGATTTTATAAGCTTTAGTTAGAATATTACAAAATTATAGTAAAGGACTGAAATGTGTCAGAAAGCCCATACTGTATTTAACCCTTTTCATGAGTAGAGCTCACAGGTCCTTGTTCCATGCACAATATTCATTCAAAATTTATGATCCTCACTTGGTTTGTTTTTAGAAAAAAAATTATTGTACTATTTCTCAATTCCTTCATTTTGTTTAAATATATACACATTAATTATATCCTTTTCACAAATTTTCATAATATATCCAGAACATTCCAAAGAAACATAAAAACAAACAAGCAAACAAACAAACGACACCACTTGACATCACTTGCTGCTCTGCTCCCTGATCAGGACACATTCAGCATCCATTGTGTTTGTCTGTTCTGGGCTCACTGCAGAATAGTTACCCTGTCCTGTAGTTAAAATACATGCTGATTTCAAGTCCATTGTCTTAGCAATTAGCTCAGCATAGCATATGTAATTTATAAAAGTGTATATTTCCATATTTATTGTGAAGAGAAATAAAGACACATTTTTCCTACTTTCCCCTTCCATAGAAAGATTTTAAATTATAGCAAGAAATCATCTACACTAAAAAATTAATGAGAATACAATAAAAGTTCTTTTAGATGATTCACATTTTGTAAATTCAACAGATTAAGCGATGCTCCCAGTTTCTCAGATAAACATATTTGCTGAAGTCTGTCTTTGTCAGATGCTTCTTCAAGCTTCTTCTTTGCCTTTTTGTTTTCTCTGTTGTGTGCACTGAGCATCAGATGTGTTTATTCTAAAACTGTTTACACCAGTTGTTTCTGTTTGCTCAACTTACATAGTTTATTTGAATATCACTTAAAAATATGAAAATTGGACTACACAAATAAATAGGACTGTTTCTATGAAAGTAACTTGAGTACCTTGAAAACAAGTCTCTATAGGTAAGTTACTTTATATACCCTCTCAGGAGAGTGTGGGATGGACCAATATAAAAATGTAAAGAAAGAACTATCACAGTCTAAGAGGATTCTGCCACACAAATTGTTTCATAACTGTATTTAATTTCTTGGTGTGCCTTAAAGAGAGGGCAAGAGAAAATTGTTCAGAATGAGTTACTAGTATAGTGAATAACCCACAACACACACACACACAAACAAACAGAAAGGCAAAAAGATAAAACTATCAAATTGAACAATTCAGACAAACGGTTGCTTCTCACTTTATATATGATTATTACAGTGGCTTATTTGTACTTAATCTGTCATGAGCCACTAGTGTCCCTTTGTGTTTTATATCATGTAACTCTTCTATTCTCCCTCATAGACACAGCTGACTGGATACGTGCTGTACATTGTAATTCAATCAAAAAAGTCAGAACATAGTAGTTGGTGGTTGCTGCCCAGTTTGAAACATGGAAAGATCAGATTCTTTGTGAGTTTATGTGTGTGTATGTACATTGATTTGGATTTGAAATGAAAATATAGCTCTTATAGTGCTTATGGATACTTATAAATGCTTCCTTTTGGAATAGTTAGGGTAAATACGTTTTAGAATCATATTTAAAACAAAAATGTGAAGTAAAAGACATTTAGTTGGAAGTAATTAATGGTATTCAGAGTAAAGGAAAATGAAACCAAGCAGTAATGATTTGTTTGGGTCTTTTTTTCAAAACCCTTTGTCCTTTTATTTTGAATGAAGGTTTCATATGCCTACTCTGGAGTGAGCTCCAGAAACGTCTCTGTTAGCCTGATTGTAATGATCTTTATGTGAACATTCATGTGTCAGGTCCTCCAAAAGTGCTTCTTATGAAATGGTTCCTATACGTCTTAATTACAGCAACTAACTTTGACATTTTTCACATAAAGAATTGAAAAACTGGAGTGACTGAACAATAGTCATCAAAATAGATTCATTTATAAACATGAGAGTCTGAGAATAAATTTAGGTAATCCCAAGTGTTGATTGATAGTGTTCTTCATTGTTTTATTTCCTACCCTGTATCCAGATCATTGTTCAGTTCTTACAATGTATTTCAGTTATCCCTCATGAAGCATTTATTGGAACATTGCCATTTGATTTTGTTTTTCTGCAAGTTTAAATAGCTAAAATTATCAATATATTAACTAAAGTTTAGCTTTTTGGAAATCACATGTTCCATTTTTTATCTCTCTTTCCTTCTGTCCTTTTCTGCCTGCCTTTCGTTCTCCCACATTTCTTTTCATTTTATTTCTGTTCTCCCCTAATTTTTCCTGTCTTCTTTCGTTCCTTCCTTCCTTCCTACCTCTTTCTTTTTTCTCTCTCTTCTCTCTTTCTTTTTTCATTATTCCTTCCCATTTTTAGCTGAAGAAGATTCTCAGAAACTGGCCTTCCACTTGCCTCTGCTTCCTGAGTGTTGTGATTACTCAAGGGTGTGTTATCACCCCTAGCAAAATTAGTATTCATTGTGGCTTGTGCATTTGCTAGGGTGTCCATTGCTGGAAAGAGATACCATGGCTACAGCAACACTTATAAATGAAAACATTTAATTGGGGCTGGCTTACAGTTTTAGAGATTTAGTTCATTACCGTCATGGCAGGAGGCATGGTGGCATTCAGGCAGACATGGTTTCAGAGTTGCTGAAAGTTCTACAACATGATCAGCAGGCAGCTGTAGTGAATCCCACAAAAGGCTTCACTTGAGCATCTGAGACCTCAATCCCATCCCTACTTTGACATACTTTTTCCGGCAAGACCACACCTATTCTAACGCGGCCACACTTCTTAAAGATACCCCTCCCTATTGTCCAAGCATTTAAACACACGAGTCTATGAGGAACATTCCTATTCAAACCACAATAACATGTTATTCTTGATTTATTTTCAATATTTATTATTATGTTTACTATAATAACACATACCTCAGATTTAATGCTGTTAGTGCTGATAGGGATGTCACATATGAACATGTTGATATTTAGAGGTGACTTCAGTTTAGGAAACTAAATTGGTTTGTGTTAGGTAAGATAAAACTAACTAGTCATTGTTCTTTTCATATACTCAACTTGCTATATGGTTTATCAATCACTGTTCACTAAATTCAACCACATTTTACATACTAACATAAACACACACACACTAGAATAAACAAGTAATACTATGAAAATTTCAATAAATCAACATATATCACTCTTCTTATAATTAATCAAATGCTACATCTTTTCTAAATGTTATATACTATTTGCTATGGTATATACTATTTTCATCTGGAAGTCTGACATGAAAATACACTTTAATAATTTTATTTCAACATTACAATATATGAATAACTTTTCATTGTCACTTATATAATAATATTTATAAAAGCAAATATTTCACATGAAAATAAAATATATATTTTGAATAAGGACTTAATTTTTAAGAACATAAATATAATATACAAGCCGGGTTGTGGTGGTGCATATCTTTAATCCCAGTGCTTCGGAAGCAGAGGCAGGCACATTTCTGTGAGTTAGGGGCCACCCTGGTCTACAAGATCTATTTCCAGAACAGCTAGGTCTGATATACAGAGAAATTCTGTATCAAATCTCCCCAAAAGAAGGGAAATATACATTCATAGAATTATACAAAAGAATATTTCACTGGATTAATTTTAATGAAATGATAACTGTCATTAAACTATGCTGGTTATTGAATTATTACAATGTCAAATAATAAATTTGAAAATTTCCATTTTTATTACTGGTCATTAGAGGGTTCTTGGATATAAACATGTATATTGCATACATGCATGTATATTTGAGAATATGTATAAGGATATATGTACTTTATGTGCATCTTCACATATGGAGTCCTGAGGTTGATATTGAGTGTGTTCCACAGTCACTCTCCCTTTTTCATATAAAGACAGGGTCTCTCACTGTACCTGGTAGCCATGGTTTTGCCATCTCACTCAGCAGATTACCTTAGGGATATCATGTTTCTGCTTCCCAAGGACAGAGATCATATGAGATCACCATGTCTTCCTCACTATTATTTTTTATAACACAATTGCTTCAAGTGTCCTTTCCCTTTCTTCTCTCTAAACTTTTCATATACCCTTATTTGTTCTTTTTAAAATTCACATCCTATTTCCATTGTGACATATATATGTTATGCATATTTCTAACACATATATGTATATGTTACACATATATTTCACAATTAATGACAATATATATTCCTTATTACATAAGTACTACTTTCTTAGACTATATAATGTTACCTGCAAGTATGTTTTCAGAGTAACCATTTGGTATAGGATAGCCAACTGACATTAGAAATAGTATTCCCTAGGGGAAAGCATGCATGCACTGCCTTTATTTAAGGATTTAGAATCTAGTTTTCACCTTTGTGCAGCAAAGTGTTCTGTCTATTGAGCCATCTTCCAGCCATGATTATTTTTTGGTCTTAAAGGTTATGTCCAGTTACCTTATGTAGCTGTGATAATAACCAAAATAATTTAACATAATTCTATTTGATATTGTTAATATATTTCTTACTTAATTGATTCAAATGCATTTCTCTATTTGAAGAAGTGATAAGTGATATCTAATGACTCCTAATATTAAGAAATAAACAAAGAATCCAAAAATAAAACAAACTAGAAATATCTAGACATTGAAATTCAACCCATGCAGATTCCTCTGTACTTCATTTAGCCAGAGAGTTATTATTTGTGGTCTATTGTCTGATGTATAATGCTGGATTTTGTTGACTCTAGTTTTATTTTCTTAGAAAAGAAATTTATAAAATCCAATTTCAGGAGAAAGCTTTACTCTAAGAGTTTGCTCACAATAAAACTTTTCTTTTATAAAATGACAATTTTTGTAGTGGCAATAAAAAATATCAAACCAGATGATATGGCTTTTTTTTCAAAAGCTGTGAAGATTCAATAATTGAAAAGGTAATAATATCAAGTATGTAGTAGGGAGGTGAGGGCTGCGTTCCTGGTGCCCGGTTACCTTATGCCCAAAATAATTACACTGAAACTGTATTCATTTAATTACTGCCTGGCCCATTAGTTCTAGCCTCTTATTGGCTAACTCTCACATATTATTTTAACCCATCTCCATTAATGTGTATCACCACTTGAGTTGTGGCTTACCGGCCTGAGTCTAACCAGTGTCCATCTTGGGCCGGAGAAGCATGGCGTCTGCCACATTGCCTTCTCTCTCCCAGCATTCTATTCTGTCTACTCCGCCCACCTCAGGGCTGCCCTATCAAAAGGCCGAGGCAGTCTCTTTATTTAACCAATGAAAGTAACAGAAATACAGAAGGACCTCCTACACCACAAGTACACATTATAGTACAGGATGTTATATTATAATAAGACTGTGCTGATATGTTGTCACTAATTCCTAACTGCAGATATGAGTTTAATTCTATAGTGTTAGATCTGAGTCCAATTTTGTGAGCACCATGAACTTATTGTTTATATGAAAACATAGTTCCACATATTAGTTATTCATCCACATAAAAATTATACCAGAGTCATTGATATTCATCACAATTATTTATTCATATAGAAATAAATGAATTGAACATTTTATCATTATAATTAGTATGGAATCCTGACAAGGCAAGATCTGATTGGAATGGCAAAAGTCATAGGCCAGCAAAGCTGATGGTCATAAATCTAGTAAAGCTAAGCTCCACAATGGCCACCATGCCACATACGGTTTTCATCTCCACTTGTTGCATATTTGGATGACTTTTAATATTTTTACAGTTCAAGAATATTGGATTGATGGAAAGTTTCTTATGAATCATTTATTCATTATCCCCGAAGTACTGCTTTTTAGTTTCCCCAGGAATACTCTGAAGATTCTACCTCTCTGTTTTTATGGAGATATCCTTTTCTACTTAAAGGTCTTCCTTATATCTTAGAGTTTGTGATACACATAAAGAAGTGAGAGGTCTTTTTATGAGGCTGTGAGATATTCTTACAACATTTGACCCTACACTTACTCAGGAACAAGACAACAAAAACATAGTACACTTCTATCATGACTAATAACTATCACTTCAGAAAGTCAGAAAGGCAAAACAACCAGCCACTGGTTCTTACATCTACCTCAGTTTGAAACTGCAATCCTGCCTGAAGGAACCTCAGAATGTGTATGTGTCTGAGTGCTGTCTCCTTCCATTTTATATTCCTCTCTAGAGCTGGTATTGAAAGTGTACATCACTACTGCCTGGTTTCTATGGCAAACTAGTGTGGCAATTGGGATTAAAGATATGTGTCACCAAGCCTAATCTGTAAGGCTGACCAGTGGGACTATTCTGCTCTCTGATCTTCCAGTAAACTATATTTATTAAAATACAAATGAAATATCACTACTTTTCCCATTTTTATCTAAATTATAAAAGGCTATAACTAATATAAGAAAAACTATATACAATAGATACAATGACTATATACAATATACAGGCAATAAATACATCAACAATGTCTAGTCCATTTGCATTTGACAAATTCAGAGAAAATGTTATATATCTATCCAATCTTGGTGAGTGCAAAGTCTTGTAACTAATTTACTTTATATCATAACTTTCTTTCTGCATCCGGTAAACAAGGAAATTTATAACTATCTAATTTTCAACTCCCTCAGAGACCCAAGAAGGAAATAATATTAACTGAGAAAGCAGGAAGTACAAGCAAGTGACTTCTAAAATATATGAGAAATGACAGAAACAGTTTGTTTCCTAGACAGTCTTCCAAAATTCCCTGCAATGTTGGTGCATCTGTCTTTGCTCTATAAGCCTAAAATATCTGGCACACTTTTCTATGTAGCAGGATATTCTAAAGAGCTGTCCCTTCTTGTCTTGAGAATGTTTGGCACTCACTTTATTTTGTGTCCTACTTATCCAATTAGGACAGCATACTGTCAGCAGTCAAGGTAAGACCATTTTCTTACCCAGTGGTTTATTTTTCCACAAAGAAAACGAACTTCATGTGGAGTTTCTTTGATGCCCATTATATTCTCTGAAGGAGATTGGTGCTACTAGAAGAAGACATATCTCACTCTTGAGAAAAATCTAAGTTCTTAAAACATTTTAAATGTCATAATCTGTAGGTCATTAAAAGGTTGAAGATTACCTATCCATTTGAAATATCTCTGCAAATCTAGAAAGCCTAACTAACATGGCACAATTAGACTATTATAGATGACTATCTATTAATCCATAATTTCTAATTATATAGTACATTTAAGTAACACATATCCATGAGGGCATTCCACATCATAAACTTAAAAAGGTCAATGAGATTTGGTAAGCTAGAGGAGCCAGCCACAGATCAGATTGCAAACCTCTTCCCGCTATACACTCAGCAATTAATTGACAAGCAACAAGGTTAGATACGCAAAAGTTATCTCTGTCCTATATAGAGATATTTTGGGGCAAAGAATAATGCAGAGAGAAGATAAAAATATGAGATGTCAGGACCTCCCTTTCTTAGAAAAGTTATCTCATGCAGAGCCTCTAAGGCTCTAAGGCTTGGTCATATGACCAAGGAACAACAGAATGCCAGGATTAGACTTATAAGCAAATTTCATAAACATATAAATGTGAATGTTGTATTATGCCAGAATTTGAATAATACTGCAGCAGCTTTGACCTGAGGAATTTTCCTGGGGGCTCTGATTATTTTTTCCATATTCTTTTATTTTTTTTTCATTCAAAAAAATTTACATTTCCTCCCCTTCTCCCAGTCCCCTCCCACTCCCCCTTCCTCCCTCCCACTTCTTCCTTAAAAGAGGACATGGTGCCCTGCCCTGTGGGAAGTCCAAGGCCCTCCCCACTCCATCCTGGCCTAGGAAGGTGTGCATCCAAATTGACTAGGTTCCCAAAAAGATAATACATGCAGAGGAGATAGGTCCTAGTGTCATTGTTGATGGCTTCTCAGTCTGCCCTCATTGGCAGCCACATTTAGAGAGTCCAGTTTGATCATATGGTCATTCAGTCCCGGTCCAGCTGGATTTGGTGAAGGGGAGAGGGAGAAGGAGAACGGAGAAGGGAAGGACTGGGGAGAGCTTGGGGGAGTAGGAGGGTGGAGATGGAGGAAAGGTGGATATTGGAGAAGGGAATAAGATACCTACATTATTGGAGTCATTTTAGGACTGACAAGGATCATTTTAGGTAATTTAAGTCATTTTAGGACATTTAGGATCTCTAGAGGAGATCCCAGGTGTCCACATGGATGTCCCCAGCTAGGTCCTTGGGAAGCAGAGGAGAAGGTGCCAGAACTAGCATTGTCCCATAGTCACACTGATGAATATCTTGATCACCACCATAGAAATTTTGTCCGATGGATGGAAATAGAGACAGAGACCCACATTCACACCAGAGCAATAAACTGAGCTCCCAAGGTCCAGTCGAAGAGCAGAAGGTGGGAGAAGATGAGCAAGGAAGTTAGGACCCTGAGGGGCTGGACCACCCACTGAGACAGTGTGCCTAATCTATACTGCTTGGACATGGCAATATGCCTGAGCTGGCTTGAAGATTTTGTTTTGGTCTTTTACCCACTAATGTGTGGTGTCTTTCTGCATATGTGTTGCTTTTATTGGTTGATGAATAAAGTTGTTTTGACAGAATACAGCCAGGCTGAAAGAGATATATTGAAAGAGTAGGCATAATTGAGGAGATGCTATGTAGCTGCTGAAGGAAACAGATACCAGCATCTTGCCCAGTATGCGACAGCCTTGTAGCAATACACAGATTAATAGTAAACAGTTAATTTAAGACACTCACTCACACACACACACACACACACACAAACACACACACAACAACCTTATAGAAACAATATAAATAATTTCAGTATCTAGATGAGATTCAGTGGGTCTTGGGATCTATAGTAATGGCAAGAGAAATATATTTCAATGTTAAATGATGTCAACAAATGTGTTATTAAAAAATCAAAGTTAGATAAATGTCTATGGTTTCTTGAAAAATGATGATTCTTAAAATTACAATTGTTTTTGAGATGTCCTGGTTCCATACAAACTGAGTATCTTACTCATTGTCTTCCTTTCCTTTCCTTCTTTCCTTCTTTTTTCTCCCTTCTTTGATCTCAAACCTCCCTCTTCCTATTAATAAACTTGTTTTCCTTATTTTTTGCTGTTTCCTCCTATTTTATGATTGGTAAGTCTAAATAAATCAGAGCAACTTTTTCATATTTTGAGCATATCATTATCATTTTCATGGCTCATTTATTTTCTCTATGTCCTATTTCAGTCTTGTATGGCTTTAAAAATATTTTAATGCTTCTTATTCATTTGCATGTCCTCTTTTCTGAGATATGAGCTCACAATTTATTTATTGTTTTAGTTTTAAAGTTACTTTAACTTTTTCCATGTCTTATTATGTAAATTTTTATTTTTGACAGTCAAATATATTAAAGTTTTCCTTTAATGTTAAATTCACATTACATGTTTATTGATCTGGATACTATTTAACCATCTTCAACTAAAGAAATATAAATATTCGAGTGACACAAATTTTTACCATAGACAAAATATGAGCAGAAAAACATATAAAAATAGGAAATCCTCATAAAATATCCAGCTTTATAGCTCCAAGTTCCAAATAGAAAATAAGCAACTTTAAATAAGTATTTCTGAAGGTGCAATGCATGCTACCTGAAGGTAAGGTAATCATCAGTCTTGGGTAGTCTTTTGATATCTATGAGTTAAAACCATGACTACTGGTGCAACTGTGGCATGAACAACATGAGAATAAAAAAATACTGTCTGGTAAATTTACATCCTGCTACAGAAGATGCAAATTTCACTTGCCACTGTTTTCTGGCTAAGAACCTATGATCAGACAAATCTTAGGCCTTCAGGGAGAACTTAGTGCTATTTTTCTGCTAAAGTGAGTCTTAAGGACTTACAAGTAGACACACATAATTCAGTGAAGCTTTCAATCTTCATCAGAAGCTTTCTTTCCAGTAGATAGCAAAGAACACGGTCACCAACCAACTCTCACCTAGCAGGAAATAAGAGCTTTATCAATCCCACACCTTAAGAGAAACATTTGTATTGTACCACATACTTTGTAAGTCCGGTGACTATTGAGGAAGAGAAGGCAGAAGACAAGAGCCAAAAGTGATATACAACTCTAATCATATTGTTTTTCATGCAGAATAGGGTTATTGTACATATGAACTCCTAAAAATCAAAACAGTATGCTAAGACAAGCTGAGTACAGACACAATTCCAGGATGTTGAAAGGAGGTAGGAATAAAGTACATTTATGGTTGAGAAGATATTGATAATCAGTAGACCCAAAAGAGATAGCTTTAAGGGTGGCCCTTTTTCTGGCTTGACAAAGTTCTAGTGGAATTTCATCCATCCATGCCTATTATATAAGTCAGCATAAACTGTACTTGTGGAGATTAAACAAGACAAAAAATGAGGACACAAAATTATGAAAGGAAAAGAATGGGACAAACTCCATGATGCAGTGAATAAAATTAAGACACACCTCATGAAATTTTAAAAATATTAAAAAGTGAGAAAAACAAATGAACAGCATATTTTGAATAATATAAAGACAGAAAGGACTTGATAAGTACAAAAGGCAAAAATGAGATTCATAAAAGGAAAGGTATTTTGATCTTACTAAGAGGATGTTGGTTTTCAGATCAACTCTTTAGAAACTGGCCACAAGATACCTGTCCAAGCAGCCTTTGATCAAGGCTGTGCCCTCAAGACCCTGCATGATTGTTCTAAAGTACAATCTCTGAAGCTGTGAATTTGTCACAGTGATGTTTCCATGCTCCCCTACCTTCCCTTATCAGGACCTGAGAAAATAAGAACGTGGATGTAAGATGGAGAGTGAAGCTCCTTTGCCATCTTTGGCTGGACTCCGAACTTATGAGTTTATCAAAACTGTGCTCATAAACTTGACGAAGAGCAAATTAAGTAATAGATAAGAAACAAAACCTTGTTATTTTGTTTAAAAACCATGGGAAAGTTTTGTTCATGGACTTTGAACCTTTGGATATGATGTCCCCCTCCCCATAGTTTCAGAACAAATCTAGAATATTCTGGAATTTGTATTTCCCAAGGTTAACAATAACTGGGTACCTGTCCAACTTAGCTTTTGTACTTAATAATAGAAGGATAGTCTGCAAAGTCCTCCTCAGTCCATTGTTTTTCCAGTTAGCATAGCTGCTTTTTTACTCCCCTTAGCTATGATACAAATGATTCTTGCCCAGGTGGCTTCCTATATGCACTATAAAGATGCTCTTTGTCTTGAATAAGCATGCCTATCCTCTGCATGTTTACCTACAAAATGGAGATAGGAAAGGTATCCTGCAACTTCTGTGAGTTGTGTCTCAAAAGACTTGTGCCAGAAGTAGAACATGCTGTGTAAAATGATTTGGTTAAACTGACAAGCCAGTACACGTGAGCCTCCCTAATGTAGAGAGTCTTCTGTAATACATTTCGTCAGAATTTAAACTAATAACAGTGCACTATACTTAAATTCTAGATTATATGTGCTGCTCTCGGAACTTGTAATTTAACAAATAACCTATTCAATATGAATGAATATGATTAATATCTACTTCTATTGTTGTATTTCTTAATAAATTAGAAAATAAAACTTATTTGAGTTTTGTTATAATTGACTTTTCTCACTTAAGGAGATTTGCATACTTTATAAGATACTGAGAATATTTTATGTTAATTGATTTTCTTTTTTGTTGAGAAAAAGAAAATTGCTTTTTAAAACATGAATAGTATGTGTACGTGTGTGAGCTAGGACATCATTTTGGTTTTGTTATAAAAACATTTCTTCATACTTGATGTTTTTCATAATGGTAATCACCTGGTCTATATAGAATGCATGTGCATGTGTGCTTTTCCATCTGCTTTTTTCTGAGAAAAGCAACTTAGAGAGCATAATTTTTTAAATTCTCCATTTCAAGCTGAGTATGATATGTATTCATAATTTTCCTATTAAACCTACTTCCTTGTTTTCCATTAAGGGTGATCTTAATTTTCTGATTCTATAAAATAGTTGTGTATTCATACATTTATTATTTGTCATTGGTGATTGTGAAATAATTTCTTATGGTTTTAGATGAGAACTTAGCAAACATTTCATTAAAAAAGAAAAACAATAAGCAAAAATGAAATTTAGTACTCTTATTGAGAATTAACTATATGATTCTTTGGAAAATTCCTTCAATACCTTAGAACACATCTTTACCATCTCTAGAGATAGACAGCCATACTGTGGTCAATGTAAACATGACATAGAAAAGGTTCCTTATCCAAGATTACCTCTAAATACAAGCTGTTTAAATAAGTATTTGAACCTCAAAAATCTACTTTCTACTAACTAAAATTAGTTGTCACTATTTGGTCTGCAGTCTTTATTTGAAAAACTTTTTATAACTCCTAAACCAACATCTGAAGTCCTTTCCTGGTTGTGGGCCAACATGAGAGGAGTGATGACACTTTGAGCAACCACATATGCCAATCCAAGAATACCCCACATGATGTTGTGCTTTGTTGCCTTTTAAAGAATTATATGAAGGTCCTTTTGAGGCTTATTGAAAGCAATGACATTTTTGAAGGGCATGAGAAGGTTGTTTGATACTTCATTGTCTAAAGTTGCCCCAAGCACAGTAAGAGCTTACCCCATTTCTCCTGCACATCAGGAAGCTACAGCATGCCTTGCAAGGAAACACTCCAGCTTATCTACTTTCTTCAGACATAAATTACATTAAGCTTATCAACAAACTAAATTCTGTAGGCAGGTAGTTATGGGAACATGAGGGATCAGGTTAGTAGGGTGAGGGAGACAGTACTGAAAGAGACTACTTGAAAGAGGGGAGTAGAATTTGGGGATCAGGTAAACAACAGGTAAAAGGGAATCTCCTGGGAATATCCAAAAATGATCATTGGAAACTCGTGAGTTTCTTTATTCATTAACGGTGCCAGATGATGACATAAGTCACAAAACAATCCCACACCAGTTCAGAATTATGAATAATAAAAAGGTTATTTATTTAAGGGGAAAACTTACAGATCACTGTCCTAGAAAATAATCCTGTGCATGAACAGGAACAGAGTCTAGCAGCCGGAAGTGGGAGATGTAAACAAGAGAGCAGGTACATGTTTACCACTGCTTTTACAATATAAGAGACCATGCCCAAGTGGGATGGTATCTTAAAGGCTATTGGCTGAAGGTTTAGAATGTGCTCCCACAGGACCTCCCCCTTTTGTTTAAATAAGAGAGTACCAAACCCAATACAAAACTATATACACTAGGAACAGATATCAATTATAATTAGAATTATAACCAGCATAAACAATATTAAACAAGGAACATATGCTAGATGTTTTAATAAACATACTATCCTATGGAGTCTAAGTCTTATATAGGAAATGGCTTGGCTAGATAGTAAGAGTACAGTAACTATGACTATCTAATCTTCAACCCCATTGAAGGCCTGAGAAGGGAGATAATATTACCTCAGCAGGCAGGAAGTACAATCAAGTAGCTTTCAAAGCAAGCAATATATGTCAGAGACAATTAGCTAACTGAGCATCACCCAACATCTCATTTTGCAACATTGAAGCAAACAACTTTGGCTGAGGCCTAACATAACTGACAGACCATTTTCAGAAGCAGGAAATTTTTCAAAACTGTTTTAACCTGTCAAGGAAAGATTTGACAGTCCTGCTTATCCATTTCCAGATACCATGTAACTTGTCAGTGGTTGAGGCATTGTCAGTTCCTTGCCCAAAGGCCAGTTTTTCCAAGAGGAAAACAAGCTCCAAGTGCAGTGTCTTTGGTGCTCAACATTCTCTCAGGAATAGATTGGTGCTGTCAGAAGTAGTGTAGAAGGTCCTTTTGTCTATGTATTGCTTTCATTAATGAATAAAGAAACTGCCTTGGCCTGTTGATAAGGCAGAACTTAGGTAGGTGGAGAGGACAGAACTGAATTCTGGGAGGAAAAAAGCAGAATCAGGGAGATGCCATGGAGCTGCAGAAGACAGATGCATCTGTGCTAACATGGGTAACTACATCCACATAAAAACCCAAGAAAGCATAAAAATGAATTCCAGACACAAAAGTACAGTGTTTAACACAGCTTCTTGCTGTTTGTTGGTGCTGTGCCACAGTTCCTTTAAGAGAGACCTGTCCTTGAAATTTCCTGCTTCATGGAAAAGTCTGCTAGATACTATGGGCCTGTGGGCTAAAGATTGGATAACCCAATGAATACAGAAGAATTATAACTGTCCAGGCAGCAAGATGTCTCTGTCATTTCTAAAGTTTTGGAAGTTGCTTACAATGTACTTCCTGTTTACTTAGGTAATATTATATCCTTCTGGAGTCTTTGATGGAGTTGAAGAATTTATAGTTATAGCTATAGTTGTCCTTAGTTATGAGAAAAGATAAAGTAGATACAAATATTGTAACTGTAATTCTTGTTTGATAACTGTTTTGTTATATCTAATTTTACTATGTTAAAGTTAAAGCCTTCCTTTTTGTTTAAACAGAAAAGTGGAAATGGTGTGGGAGGTCTTTGTCTATGTGTTGCTTTCATTAATGAATAAAGAAACTGCCTTGGCCTGTTGATAGGGGAAAACTTAAGTAGGCGCGGAGGACAGAACTAAATTCTGAGAGGAAGAAAGCAGAGTCAGGGAGATGCCATGGATGATATAGATATAAATAATTTGCATTTGTATGGATTTTATTTTATTGATACAAATTTAAGGTCAATTTTGTTTTAAATATATATAAAATTATATATATATATTTCTAATCTTGATTAAGGTATTGTGATTGTGTAGTTCACATGGAGCCACCAAAGACAGAAGCTGGGAATTTTATCTGGTTAGCTACAGCCACGTGAGGATACACAGATTACTAGAAATGTGTTAAATTAATATGTAAGAGTTAGCCAATAAGATGCTAGAGCTAATGACCAAGCAGTGATATAATTTATACAGTTTCTGTGTGATTATTTTGGTTCTGGGAGACCAGGACCAAAAAAGCAGCCTTCCCCTTACACTACTGTGTAGAAGTTAGCTTGATATGGGAAATAACCAGACTAGCTAAAAGATAAAACAAATATATTTTATTTATAATAAAATTTTATTTTTGTTTATAATAAATTATAAAACACATGAAATAGAAATAAAAAGTCCAAATCAGCTGTGCTTTGAGGGAACCACACAGAGAGAAAGAACACCTTGGCTGCACACCATTTTTCTCCAGGTTCCAGAAAGCCACACCCTAACTTCGTCCCACCTTTTAAAGCTAATTGGTTGGCAAAGATTCCCCATCACTCCTGTGATCAGATGCCACAAGAAAACAACAGAATTGCTGGGTTGTAGTGGTACATGTCTTTAATCCCAGCACTTGGGAGGCAGAGGCAGGCAGATCTCTGTGATCAAGACTAGCCTGGTCTACATGTGTTAGTTCCAGGACAGGCTACAAAGCTACAGAGAAACCATGTCTAAGAAAAAAAGAAAAAAAAAAGGAAAAACAAAAACAAAAACTCAGAATCAACTAACTTTGGCTCATAGGGACTCAGATAGACCAAACAGACATCCAGGGACTCTGCATGGGATTGACCTAGACACTCTGCAAATATGTTACAGTTGCATAGTTTGGTTCTTTTGTGGAACTCCTACTAGGGGGATTAGAGGTTGTTTCTGACACATTTTCAGGCTTTTGGGACCCTACTCCTCATACTGCTGTCTTCTTGTCCAACCTTAACACATGAGTAGGTGCCTAGTCTTTCTGAAACTTGACATTCCATGTTTTGTTGATATGTTGGGAGGGTTGCCCTTTCCTGAACAGAAATGGAGGAGGAGTAGATATGCAGTTAGAGACTCAGTGCTCTGTAGAGCATGCAGTGACTTGGAAGTGAAACAGCATACTGAAGATGGTGAGATAGCTCCCTAGACACCAGAGTATGAGTACACCAACATGGGCCCTTTGCTTTTGCACTGTAAATTGTCTACAACTGTCTGTGCATTTGTGTAACATGAAGGGCCAGGCTGCTTGTCAGGGTTTCTGTCCTGCCCGGTTCCCGCAGCCATTTAGCCCCAAAGAAAATCACACAAAGAGGTCTATATTAGTTTATGAACTGATTGGCCCATTAGCTCAGGCTTTGTATTAGCTCTTGTAAGTTATATTAACCCATTATCACTATCTATGTTATCCATATGGCTCAGTACCTTTCTCAGTGGGGCAGGTCACATCCTGCTTCTTCGGTGGTTTGCACAGGTCGGCTGAGAGAGCTTCCTGCTTCCTAGAATTCTCCTATTCTCCTTGCTCTGCCTCTACTTCCTGTCTGGTTGTCCCCCCCCCCATACATCCTGGCTAATGGCCAATCAGCGTTTATTTAAATCATTATTGACAGAATACTGACAATTCTCCCGTACCACATTTGTATGTATATATGGGCACAGATGTGGTCATTAGATATTTAATAAATATGTTAAACTAAATTTTTGAAAAATTACCTCACTATGAAGTTCATTTTGATTATAATTGGTATCATAGCAAGCAAATTAATCTTTCAATAAGAGTTCTGTTATTAGTACTACCTACTCTTATATTTGATATGTTCTTTTCCCCGAAACACATCATTTCAGTCATGGAACAAATTTCACTTCTACCAAAGAGACATCACAAAATTTATTTCATATTATTATCTGGAGTCTATTTTTAATAATTGTGAGTTCTATTTATCTAGTATATCTCACATTTCCAGCTCTTCTTCAGTTTTCTTTTTCTGCCCTGATATAGCATTAACTTTCTTCTGTATTATATATATTATATATAGTAGCTTGATTGTAACATTAAAACCTAAGTAGAAATACATTTTATATTTTCTTTAAAATCAGTCAAATCTTAATTAACCTATGCATATACTAATAGCTATACTTTCATATACTGCAATGTTATTTAAATGTTAGATTTTATTTTATTTATATAAAGACAAACTTATTTAATTAATCACATACTTAATTGTGCTTCTTGGTTTGTAGACATCAAGGAACAGTTGAAAAATTATTTAAGAAATAATTACCAAATTAATAAATGTTTATTTATGTACTAGGCTTTAACAATTTTTATTTTCCCTACATAGAAGATTGCATTTATTTTGAGAAGACATAAGAAATCATATTATTTTTACTTACCTAAAAGTATGTTTAATATATATATGTATTTTAAGGGTGTGACACTGTTGAAATCATGCTTTAGTTTTCTCTAAGATCTAAAAGCATATAAACTCTATTCTACCTTAAATAACACAAAAGGTAATTCCAGAGGGAGTTTGTTTCAGAATGTCTTCCATATAAAGGAATATTTTGCAGCTAAACCTTCTGTTATGATTGATATTTGTACTACAACCTTAATCAATAATGCATATAGTTATTTTCAGTCAAGTCAATGAGTGTAATAAAAATTATATAAAAAGATATCATTGCCTTAGAAGTAGCTATGTTCATACAACAAATACAAGATGTCAAGCTACTATCTCTCTGCTTTCAAAGATGATCAAGAAAAAGAAGAGGAAAAATAAGGTTTCAAATTTGGAACATTCCAAGAAATGGAGAGATGCACTTAAGGCCTTGCCCTTTGCCATTTATGATGAAAACACACAAAGTGCTTCTTCGGCAAGCTGACTTCTCTACACTACGCCAAGCTCTTCAGATACATTTCCCTTCCTTTGAGATTACTTTTTGGTCAGTACATTCTGAAGAACAAGTTGTCAAATGCTTAACAATGATTTGAGTCACACATTGCTCACACCTTGTGTTTTATAAAGGTTTGCACATTGTGTGACATAAAAAACTGAAGATTCTCCTTCCAATTATAATTGTAGTTAGAGAAATAAAGTCTGTCCTCCATGGATATTGAAGATGAAAGCTTTGTTTATCACTTTTAGACACTGAAAATAGTATTTCACACACTGAACTGGAAATTATGTTTTTTTCAAATCCTGACTGAAGTTTCCACTCCTTCCTCTCCTTCCTGTCCCTCCCTCCATTCTTTCTATCTCCCCCTCCCAACAGTCACTCCTCTTCAGCTTCTTCCAGAAAAGAGCAGGCTTCCCATGGATATCAACCAAGCATGGCAAATCAAGTTATAATAAGACTAGATACCTACCCTTGTATTAAGGCTCGGCAAGGCAACTCAGTATGAGGGATAGGGTCACAAAAGCCAGCAACATAGGCCAAAATAGCCTCTCTAGTTGAAACATAATTAGGTAACTTTCTTTCCCTTCCTCTCTCTAGTTCATTTATTTTGCCCTTCCCCAAAATCCTCACATACTTCTCCGACTTCTTTTTCTTTGATTATGTTTGTTACATAAAAAACAAAAAAAACCATACATGTACCTATATGAATGAACAAATATGCATAAATACAACATACTGAATATGTTCTTGTTGTGTATATATGTTCTCAAAGCTGAAAACTCTCCTTTGGTCAGCCAATAAGGTGGTACATTTCTGAGAGAGTTTAATTCTATTTGTCCCAGAAGCCAGTAGTTGCTTTAGTTATTTTTCTAGGGAGGGAAATCAAAGAAACATCCCCTTTCCAAGTTTACATGTCTATTGATATCACCATTGTTCTGTTCTTGTTTATTCAACCATTTCTAGAAAAGACTATTTGAAAGAAGACTTCTTGCTATTCTTGCTTTTACAATACATCTATTCCCTCTTCAATGATTTTCCTGAGCCATAGATATTAGAGCTGTGATATAAACATATCCATTGTGCTGGAATCTCCATAATCTGTTTTTATCTGCATTTTGTGTACATATGTCTTCCGTGATGGGCTCCTCTTTCTGTAAAAAAGAAGCTTCTTTGATGAGGGGTTACAGCTAAACTTAATGGCTCATATAAGATTTAGAATGTAGGAGAAATTATGTAATAAGATTTACAATGTAGTGGCAATTATGTCAGTCCAGCAAAGTGGTTGTAATACATTCTTTTCTAAGGTCCATGACCTTGATAGATCTGGAAAGCTAGCTATGTTTCCTATACCAGTCATTATTTCTCTCCTGTTTTGCTATCCTTAAGAGCAATTAGACAGCTTCTGGTTGTTACAGACATATGACTGCCACTTCTTGTACCTTTATGTAAATCTTGTCATTCAGGTAATTGTCATAGTTCATAGGTTCTGTAGCTAATATTTAATTTCTTCTCTCCCTTGATAGCTCATGTTGTATTTTCTAGAACCATAAAAGACAGACTACAGGAAAATGCCTTTCATGTTCTTTACAATTTGATTCACCTGAGTCATTTATGCCATATAATGATGTCTTCAGCAATATAGATCCACCTTTAAAATCTGAGAGACAATCAAGAGTAACATGAGTAATCTATATTATTTTTGGTATCACTTGTACTACCCTGATCAACCCTTTGAAAGGAGGATTTTCTTGTGTTCTACTGAAGTTTTCATGAGTGAGGTATCTGACCCAAGAATAATGAGCTCCCCAGGTTCTCCCTTTGTTGATGTTCCTAATTCCAAATCTTTAGGTGGGTGTGTAATACATGAAGTAACACAGAAACCAGTAAAGTATAAAATGACATAAGTGTGGGCATGGTGTAGAGAGGGGAATTGCAAGACATAGGTGATAGATATGAAGAGTTAAATAGAATAGCAGAGGGGCTTTACTTGGGAAGTAGGGTAAAAGTTCATAGACGAGGATTGATAAATAACAAAGGTTGTTTGATAACATCTGAAGAAATCATATTATTCTATATATACCTGCTTATAATACATACATATATTTATACATGTACAAATAGACACATCACATGTACATACACATACATATAATTGCAAACTACACTATGTGATTCCTCAATATTTTGTACTTAAATTTCTTTAACTTTTAGAGAAATGTACAATTTCTTTTATTTGAAAGGAAATATTCAATCTGATGATGTTTATGTTTTGTTTTATGGGTTTAAGAATACAGCTAAATAATTATGCCTTAGGAAAGACTTTTGTAGCCTGATGATTCATATATTTTATTTTTTCTTCAGATAAAACTGATAATAGATTCTTATAAGTAGTAATTGTGTAGAATTTAACTGAAGGAATGCATGACAAATGAGGGTCACATGAAATTTATTTTCCTCATGTTAATGAGGTTTAACATCAGTCAATAACACTTTCTGCAGAAAAGTTTGTGTGAAATTTATATCATTGTTGAAGGAGATTTGGTGAGAGGAGATATACAAATATAAGATACAGGGAACTACCTGGAGAGACTAGACACATCACAAAAGATCCTATTTAGAGGTAATGTCAAATCAAGGAGATAAAGTTAATGTAAGAAAGAAGGATATTTTGGAATTAAATTACATTTAAAGGAGAAAGAGGTAAATAAGTGAGGTAATGAATTCGCTGGGCACTAAGCGAGTAGTGTCTACTAGATTTTTTATATATCTGAAGTAGCTATGGTAGTTGATATTATCTACTTTACAGATCTAGAATTACCAAGGAGAAAAGTCACAGGCAATCCCTTTAAGGAGTTAGCTAGATCAGGTTAGCCTCTGGATATTTCTATGTGGAGTTAACTAGGTCAGATTAGTCTCTGGATATTTCTGTGAGAAGTTAGTTTAGGTCAGGTTAGCCTCTGGATATTTCTGTGTGGAGTCTTTTTTTTAAATATTCTTTTATTTTTCATCCAAAAAATTTACACTTCCTCCCCTTCTCCGGGTCCCCTCCTGCTCCCCCAATAACCCTCCTCCCTCCCCCTGCTTCCTTAAGAGGGGGCAGGGTACCCTGCCCTGTGGGAAGCCCAAGGCCCTCCCCCCTCCATCCCGGCCTAGGAAGGTGTGCATCCACATAAACTAGATTCCCAAAAAACTAATACATGCAGAAGAGATAGGTCCCAGTGCCATTATCATTGGCTTCTCAGTCAGCCCCCATTGAAAGCCACATTCAGAGATTCCGGTTTGATCATATGCTCATTCAGTCCTGGTCCAGCTGGATTTGGTGAGTTCCCATTAGATCAGGCACACTGTCTCGGTTGGTGGACCAGCCTCTCCCGGTCCAGATTTCCTTGCTCATCTTCTCGCACCTTCTGCTCTTCGACTGGACCTTGGGAGCTCAATCCATTGCTCTGGTGTGAATGTGGGTCTCTGTCTCTATCTCCATCCATCAGACAAAATTTCTATGGTGATGATCAAGATATTCATCAGTGTGACTATGGGACAAAGCTAGATCAGGCACCTTCTCCTCTGCTGCCCAAGTACCTAGCTGGGGACATCCCCGTGGACACCTGTGATCCCCTCAAGAGTCAAGACTCTTGCCAATCCTAAAATGACTCCCTTAATGTAGATATCTTATTCACTTTTCCGATATCCACCCTTCCACCATCTCTACCCTCCCACTACCCCAAGCTCTCCCCAGTCCATCCCTTCTCCCGTCTCCCTCCCTCTCTCCCTTTCACCCCCCCCACCTCTACCTACACCCATATTCCCATTCCTTTGCCTCCACCTTTTGCCCAGCGATCTTGTTTGCTTCCAATTTCCAGCAGGATCTATGTATGTTTTTCTTTGGGTTCACCTTGCTATTTTGCTTCTCTAGGCTTGTGAGCTATAAGCTTAATGTTCTTTGTTTAGTTTAATTTACTTATGGGCAGAAGGCTCACTCTAACTATCAGAGAAATTAAAAGGAAGTAACAAGTTGGCTGAGCACTAACCATTATTGTTGTGTGCTTTCAAATGGCAGGTACAATGTAGGCAGATACCTCACAATCCTGAAACGATGAACTTCTCTCTGTACCCACAAACTGAACCATGACCCCAAAACAAGCCCATAATTTTCCGTTGGAGCTTTTAAGGACTTTTCATAACATGTAAAGTCATCAATATAGTAGACTAACTGGTGCCCGAAATCAAGACTTCGTTAAGTTGTATTGACATTCTGACTATCTCTTATTGTGTCTCTTGAATTTAGCCACTTCCCCCTATGAAATGAACAGAAAAAGTAGGCCACACAGTAAAATAAAAGAAGAAAAACAGGGATAAAAAATATAACGTTGATTTTTTTAACAAATAACTTTTTAAATAGAGTTCATGTAAAGATGACTATTTTCTTTTTTACTTTCTTTATTATATTATTGTCCTGCAAAAATTCTGTGCAAAGGATGAATCTCTGTGCTCATGATGAATGTGTAAAGGCATGAAGGTCACAGTGTATGTACAGTACAGAAGTCAAAGGATTACTTTGTGGAATATATATACATATATAGATAGATAGATAGATAGATAGATAGATAGATAGATAGATAGATAGATATAGATATAGATATATTTGATATATATGTATATATATATATCAAAGAGTATTTTCCAGTACATATGGATATAGATAGAGAGATATCTTTGTCCTTCAAGCTATTGAAATAAAAATGTGATTTGGTATTAAACCTTCATCTCTGTATTTCAAACAGATTTTATATTGAAAAGTTTTAACATAGCATAACATCCTGTTTTTAATTAGATCTAGGCTTCTTGCTAGAAGTAAAAATGATAATAAATCTTTTTCATTTTATATTTGTGAAATCATTTTCATACATAATTTCTTGAGCATTTGAAACCCTAACTGCTTGTGCTGAGTAGTTGAGTGTACATTTGGAACACTGATTTGAAAAAAAAACTTTAATTATGTTTGCAGTATTGTTTATAGCTATCCTGGGGCACACAGTATGTGCTACACATCTGATATATGTACAAGTTTGCACTGAACTTTTGCATTGGGTCCCAATGGACTTGACCAATCTGGAATGACATCATCTGCACTTTGTAGCATGTAATTCATCAAACCTCTTAAAAACAGATTGAGTTTATATTCACAACAAGCCATCAAAAGTCTAAAAGAACTCTGGCAATCTGAGTCTAGATGATTATAGACCAAACCATAGTCAGCCATCAGATGAGCCATTTTGTAGTTTGTACCACAAACCTGATATCATCTATCTACACACACACACACACACACACACACACACACACACACACACACACATACTCACACACACATGCACAATTTTATTTATATTTTAGCAGGCATTATTGTTCTCAATCAGATTTAAGCCACCAAACAGAATCCTATATTTCAGAAATCTCTATAAAAGAAGAAATTAAAAGCACAAAATTGCTTGCTAAATTTCAAAATTTTCTTCCAGAAGTTATCTACGTACATTTCATGCTTGTGAATGAGAACTCTTCAAAGATAACATCATCTCTTAATACATGTATAAAACATCCATGTTAAATACAAAACAAAAAAGTAATTTTACAGAGGACCTGACACAATTATATTAATCTACCATCTTCTGTAACATAAGGTTTATACAGTTCAGCACTTGCTAATATTATTTCTAAACTATGCCTGAAACTTTGTAATGAGTGAAACTTAGAGACAAATATCATTCATTTCCATCCTCTCTTCCCATGGTTATGATATGTAGTTTTTGCAAGGTGTCTTTCAATCATCTTACTATAAATTTGGCTACCACTTTGAAATTACAGCTTAAAATGTACATACCAAATGTTAAAGTACTTAAAGGAAGAAACATAGGGGAAATTTAGAATTTTCTTTTTTAAATAGTCCTCTCAAAGATGTGAAAAATACCTAAGTATATATTCCTGCTTGTAAAAATTCCTCTGAAGTTTTTTTTTCATTTATCATGGAATAAATGAATATTGATGCATAAAAAGTCTTTTTGTTTGAATGACATGAAACCTAGATAGGCTCATATATTTAACAATTGGTCACCAGGTGTTGGAGCTGTTTTTAGAGGTTATGGAACTTTTAAGTTGTGGAGACTTGATGGAGGAGACATTTCATTGAGGTGGGCTTTGAGAGCTCATATCTTCACCATTCTATTTTTCCTCTTTCCATTGGCTGTGTGCAGCTGAGATGTGACATCTCTGCTTCATAGCTCCAGCCACTACTGCCCTGCCTCTCAACAATTACAAATTCTGGAAATGGAAGTGAAAATAAACCCTTTTATGCACTAGTTGCTCTTAGCTCTGGTGTTTTATCATAGAAACCCAAGATTAACAATCAAATGAATTTGTTTCTTTTTCAGAATATTAGTAAAGTCACAGAATGTTAAATATTTTCCAACTCAAAGTCTTCAGGCTATAAGAAAATCTGGACAGAAATAAATGAAAATTTACTTTTCACAACATAATGAATTCTAGTGAAGCTTCAAAAATATGTACCCAGCTGTTTATGGAATATTTTCTGAAAGTATCATGTTTCAAAGATTGGGTAAATACATGGGTATAGGTACATATATATTTATATACTTACTGTGTTATTAAATATTTTATTTTAAATATGTGTAAGCATGTATGCATGTATTGAAATATGCATATGTGAATATACATATTGGCAGGGACAGAGTCTTTTGATCCTCTTGAGGTTGGAGTTTGTATTGGCTGTGAGTCTTCTGATGTATGGTGTGAACCAAATTCAACTGCTCTGTTAAAGAACTATAGGATCTTAAACACTGAACCACATTTCCAGTTGTAGTATACAGTTCTAATGTAAGTCTTAAAAATTTTTGCAGAAGGAAACTATATTTGAAGCAAGAGTTAAGAATACTAATCTTTTGTCATTTTTTATCATTTATTCACAATTTAAGCTAAAATCATATTAAGTAAATAATAAACTAAAATTATAATGCAACATAACTTCCAAATGTGTATTTAATGTGAATAAAATTAAAATATATCTGAAAACAATTGAACACATCATTTTGACCAATACTCACTATTTTTAATTGTATGATATGAGCCACAGAAGCTATATTTTACAAGATACAATGTTACATGATATACCACAATCATAATGATCTTTTAAAAAATTATGGTACCTATGTAAGTAGCAGTAAATTATTGAAGAAAACAAATATACACTGTACTTTCTAGAAAAGCTTGAAAGGGTGTGACTGTCATTATTTTGAAGTGCTTGGGTTTATATAGTGCTTATAAAATTCAATTAAATAAGAATGGATTGATGTGCTATTTTAGGAAAGTAGAGTGCTGTATTGTATACTTTATAGATGATATTCCAATTAGAACATTTACAAACCACCTGAACCTTAGTTAGCCATGATTTTGTTAGTGATACAATGAACATGAAGAGGGTTTCATTACGATCTTTACCATTACACTTACAACAATTGCTGAATATCCTTTGTGCAAATCAACCTTAGACACTGGTATGAGGATTGAGAAGATGGAACACACTTGGGGTAACAGTGAAGCTTGTTCACAACAAAATAAGACAAATAACAGATCCTAAAAGTCAGTCATCCTAAAGAGCTGAAATAGGCCTTGTACATGTATGTTTGATGGGATAGGTTTTGGTTTATTATATTTTGTTTGTTATTTTTAAGAAAAGAATGAGTGAATGAATGGATGAAAACCTCATCACAAGGGTAAATATTAACAACTGACTTTTTACTTGTTCCTACTGGAAGAAGGAAAAACAGTTTTCTCTCATAGAATAACACTGGGTATATCAACCATTCTGTAACATGAGGGCCTGGTTAGTTTCTGTCCTCCCATCAGGTCCCACAGTCATTAGGTCCCAAAGAATCACACAGAAGGTCTATATAAGTTATAAAACTAATTGGCCCATTAGCTCAGGCTTCTTATTAGCTCTTGTAGCTTTTATTAACCCATTATCCTTATCTATGTTAGCCACATGGCTCAGTACCTTTTTCAGTGGGGCAGGTCACATCCTGCTTCTTTTGTGGTCTGGGCAGGACTGCAGAGGAACGGGCTTCCTCCTTCCCAGAATTCTCCTGTTTTCATTGCCCCACCTTTACTTCCTGTATTGTTGACCCACCTAAACTTCCTGCCTGGCCAATCAGCATTTATTTAAACCATGATTGACAGAATACAGAAAATTCTTCCGCACCACTTCCCCTTCTTTTTTAAAAAAACAAAGGAAAATATCCATAGTCCATTTTTTGGGAATGTGGGCATAGTATTCCAGGATACTTCTGGCTGGTTGGGGGCACTGATAATCTTATGGGGACCTAAAGAAAATTTAGAGTTATGATCATGTCCTGACTGAAGTATCCTGTGAGGCTTGATCATCTCAGGCAGCATCTTGAATCTTTTCTGGATGTAGATCTCAGACATCTGGGCCATCTGTTCCTACTGGAGATTTCTCAGGTGGTCTTCCTTGATCAAACCTGATTTTTCTTAACTCCAAATGAATCCACAGTCTCTCATTTCCTGTGGAAACAAAAGCAAATACTCTTCTCCAAAGTAACATACATTTTGACTTCAATTTTGAAGTCAAGGTATTTTCAAAATATCTATCTTGGATTAATTTAGCATTTATAAGCAAATATCTTTTAGCAGCTGTTGCCCCTTCCTCAGCATTCAAATAATTCAAAGAGAGAGTAATAACATACAGTATCCAGATTCGCTGTGTGTTTTCCATCTTTATGTGGCTTTACTTTAACCTCTGTTTCTTTTATTTTTACTTTTAGTTTTTGAGACAGGTTCTCTGTGTATCTTTGTCTTGGAACTCCCTCTGTAAACCAGGCTATCCTTGAACTCACAGAGATCCACCATCTCTGCCTCACCAGTGCTGAGATTAAAGGTGTGTGCTACCACACCTTTAACTCACAGAGATCTGTCTGTCTCTGCCTCCGAGGTGTTGGGATTAAAGGTGTGTACCACCACACCCAACTATTCTCTTTCTTTTTTATTTTGAGGACTTTAATCTTTTTTTCAAGCCTGCATATATTTTTTAACACACTGTAAACCATTTAGAGGTTTCTTCATCTTTGACTCCCTCTATACTGTATATCTCTCTTTTTCTGACCATGAGTCTTTAATTTACCAAGCAATATGGGTAGGATTAAAGCTGTGGCTTTGACGGCTGGATCCAGCCCATTCCTTAGTTTTATAAGATTCCAGCCTCATGGCTGAGGTACCAGCTGTAGCCATGTTTATTGCCACAACTCTATGGCGTTTTGTTGTCCCTGCCAGCAAGCAAGCTGCAGCAGTGTGCTCACAAACGACACTTAAATTATTTGTAGTTGAACCGCCTGCCTGAAAGAGTTAGAGTTGGCCCTGGCAGGATGGCCCAGAAAGCCGGCATTTTAAACAGCACAGCCTTTTTTCTGCTATGTCTCAAAAACCAGAAAGGATGTGGTTAGCTTTTTATCAACACTATGTAAGTGTTTTGTGGCAGGAACTCTTAAAAGAGCTGCAAGGTTTTGCAGCTAAAGGTGAGTGAGGAAGCCTCTCTTAAATGAGAGTGCTTGCTTGCCTCTAGCAAGCAGAGCAGATCCGAGAAATTGCTGCTACCAAGAAGACATGCTTTACTCCATTCTTTTCTGCCCAGAATTACTTCCCAAGCTTTGTCAGGCTTTATGTGGATGCAGTTGTCCATGTGGGCACCATTCTGTAACATGAGGGCCTGGTTGGTTTCTGTCTTCCCACCAAGTTCCACAGTCATTAGGTCCCAAAGAATCACACAGAAGGTCTACATAAGTTATAAAACTGATTGGCCCATTAGCTCAGGCTTCTTATTAGTTCTTGTAGCTTATATCAACCCATTATCCTTATCTATGTTAGCCACATGGCTCAGTACCTATTTTAACAGGGCAGGTCACATCCTGCTTCTTCGGTGGTCTGGGCAGGACTATGGAGGAATGGGCTTCCTCCTTCCCAGAATTCTCCTGTTCTCATTGCCCCACCTTTACTTCCTGTCTTGTCGTCCCACCTGCCTGGCCAATCAGCCTTTATTTAAAACATGATTGACAGAATACAGACAATTCTCCTGCACCACCACTCAAGAGCAGGCTTCATGCTTTAGAGTAGTTGACCAACATATAATGGAATCTATATACTTTTGTTTGTGATTTTATTTGGATACAGTTTGGTTTGTTTGCTTGTTTGTTTGTTTTGTTTCTTGGCTTGAGTGTTGTTTTATCTTGTTTTCTTGGTTTTAAGAGGTTTGTTGTATCAGGTTTCTGTTTTTTGAGAAAGACCTTGAGTGGTTAGGAATGGGGAGAGGATCTGAAAGGATATGACAAGGGTGTACATAAGATCAAAATATGTTCATTTTTTAAAACATCTTGAATTCACCAAGGTATGCCATGCATAACATGACATTTTTTTAGTTGTCATGCAAACTAAAGAAGTTATGAGGAGAGTAACATATATTGAACTAAAAGTTATAGTTTATATATATCATAGCCCCTGAACGTTCGGGATCCTTTACAGCTGCAGGGAAGTTTCCTCACAGTGTCTCTAAAGTGTGCAAAGTACGTTTTTACCACAATGAGAACCACACTTGACTAGTCTCTAAGAGAGGAGTGATTCAGGTACAATCTCTGAAGTGCAGAGCTAGCTATCAATGCAAGGGACAAAGTTCCTCAACAACTTAATTTTCTTGAAGAAAGGGCAATAAAGTTAAAGAATTATCATTAAGTTTTATGCCTTTTGACAGAAGGGAGAGACCTATTGTTTGGGTCACCTAGTGTGTGTTAAAGGACAATTAAATAAGTTAAAGCAGTCACTATTGTTAATAATTCATTCTTTTTCATATTTTTATTATTGCAAGCACCTTCAGGTATTGATTTCCTTGTAAATAAGCAACAATTGTTTGCAAAAAGGCAGTTTGGCTCTGTAATTAGTCTGCTTCCTTTAAGCAAATTAACCTTCAATCAAGCAGCAAGCCAGCCTAGCTTTATGTCAGCCATTTTGGAGATTCCACTGATGCCTCAACAAGACCCAGGAAGATGATAGCTGCAAGGTCTGACTCTTGAAGAGGCTACCTTATTGAGCATCGTTTCATATGGTTTGTTCTCAAATTTTTGACACATTTGTGACTATCACATATGTCAGTGGACTAATACCTGCCAACCATTCCTAACTAGATGACATGAGATCTATCAAAGAAACAGTTTGATTCATTGAGTCAGGGAGACAATGTTATGAACTGTGTAGACACAAACCTTCATTTCCATGGTTGTGGAAAAACACTTCTTCCATTGGAATAAAAAGAATGTTTTTATTTAGTGAGTTGGATAATGACAATCTCAAGGTCTTCTCATTGTAGCATTATAGCACGAAGTTCAGTTTAAGGCTTCATTTATTTAGCTTTTCCTTACTTATTTTTGATAGTATGCACTGAGCTCTTCAAATACAGAAGCAAAGAGTAGAAAAGTACCAAAGACAGAGGCAGAGGCTACTGAGGTGGAGTAGGAAGAATCTGAGAAAGCAGACTGTTTGACAACCTAAGATGAAGCTGAGCAGTTTCAGAAGTTAAAGGACATATTATATGTATGTTTAAAGCCAAAGAAAGAGAGAAATATATAAGCAAACAGAAAAGATAAAGTGAAGGTTTTCCTCTTTGGGAGAATTCTAGGGAGCTTCAAAGTCTTCAGATCAAGGGTCTTAGACAACCAGAGTTGATATCTATATCACTGGTTGCTATCAAGAGTTGAGGAATCCCAATTTCTAGAGTTCACAAAAGCAACTGCCATCAAGACTATCTAATCCTTATTTCTTGTGAGTATGAGTCTAAACATATTTAGATTTAAGAACCCTGCTCTTCAAGATCTATAGGAAAGCTGTAACATGAGAGACAGAAATTGCTAGTTTTCCACCTGTTGACTGCAGTAGCTAGCTGTTCTCTAAAGTCAAGCAAAACTAATGCTGTCATGAAGACTTTATTTTTACCTACCTCTGTTTTTTATTTAGGTAAAACAGATGTTCCAGCAAGATGAGCAGTAACTTAGAATAGCACTTAGAAGTTCTTATCTCATTTGTGGAGAGTTTAGATAATTTCTGTCTTACTTGAACTGAAAAGTTTCAGAGGGACCTGATGAGACTTTGTGTTAGTCATTTGTGGTTTTTAAAGGCTTCTACCCTCCACCAACTCTGAAACTAATGTGTAAGATCATGGCTGAAACCTACTAAGAGAATCCTCCACTGTGTTGCAGTCCAACAACCTGATTTTCATACCAACTTAACATGTAAATGGATTAATTTAAGACTCTGTTTTCTTCTGTTACTGCAAAAACTCACAGAAATTCTTCCACACTAGAACATGCCATTTAAGATAACATAAGTTTATATGCCTTATCCATTGTCCCTCATATTTGACTTAGAATGAACTAATTTCTTTCTTTTATAAAAGTAAAATTGCTATTCAATAACGCATTTCTCTTTAGTCTTCTGTATGTGCAGCTGTATATTTTTCTGGGTCTTTTTTTCCTGTGGAAAAGTTTTCCTAATATAAGGCTTATACACTTGTTACCATTTACTTAATTCTCATGTTTCAGCTTTAGTCTTAAGCATGTTCTGTACTTAAACCTCAGGAATGTAGCTTCCCGATCAATATTAGTCCTTATTACACAATTTGGAGTGTTGCTCCACATCCAGTAGCAGTATGCTGTAAAGTCCTATTTATGGTCATATTTTCTGCTCTTTCAGAAGCAGATGGCCACCACTGCTTCTGGTCAGTGCCTAATTTGCTACCAACAGTCACTCATAGCCTGGACTATACCCAAGGTCCAATGGCAGAGATCCTATATGTAGTGAAGGTCAAGTTGCCATCACTACATTTTGATATCACAGAGCGGCATTTCTCACAGGTGTCATTTTTTTGATGTAAGATTTTTTTAAATATGTTTTTTTCTCATTTTACATAAACTATCCCCATTCCCACTCTGACTCCACCTCCCACCCCACCCCCATCCACTCCTTTGCAAAAGTAAGACTTCCCATGGGGAGTCAACAAATTCTGGCATATCACTTCAATGTAGAAAAAAATGGTCTTCCCCCATATCTAGGCAGATCAAGGTATTCCTCCAAACATAATGTGCTTCAAGATGTTAGTTCAAACACCAGGGATAAATCCTGGTCCCATTTTTGGTGACCCTAGAAACTGTCCCTGTCACAACTGTCCCCCACATTCTGTGAGTCTAGTTGGGTCCTATACAGGATTCCCGTGCTTTCAGTCCAGACTCAGTGAACTCTCACTAGCTCAGGTATGCTTCTTCTGGGTATCAACATCATGGTCTTGACCCCTTTGCTCATATTATATCTCCTCCCTTTCTTGGACTGGTTTCAAGAATCTTGGCCCAGTGCTTTGCTGTGGATCTCTGTATCTCCTTCCATCAATTTCTAGATGAAGGGTATGTGATGACAATTAAGGTAGTCATCAGTCTGATTACAGGGGGAAGCCAGTTTAGGCACCCTCTCCACTCTCATTTAAAGTCTTAGTTGTGGTCATTCTTATGAATTCCTGGTAATTTACCTAGAGCCATGTTTCTCTCTAGCCTCTTAATATCTCCCTTACCAAGATATCTCTTTCTTTTTTCTCCTTCCCTGTTCTTTCCTCTGCTTGAGCATCCTGTTCCCTCATGTTTTCCACCCCCTCCCCTTCTCCCCTACACCTCCTCTTCCATGCTCTCTTCTCCCTACCACACACACTCCAAATTTTCTCAAAAGAGCTTGTCTTTTTTCTCTTCCCAGGGGGATACATGTATGTCTCTTTTAGGGTTCTCTTTGTTACCTACTTTTCTCTGGGATTGTACATTATAGCCTGGTCAATCTTTGCTTTATGCTTAATATCCACTTATGAGTGAGCATATACTATGTCTATCTATCTGGGTCTGGGTTTATTTTCTAGTACCATCCATTTGCACACAAATTTCAAGATGTCATTGTACTGTTTTGTTTTGTTTTTTTAACCACTGAGTAGTACTCTATTTTGCAAAGTTAACATATATTTTTTTTATCCATTCTCCAGTTGAGGGGCACCTAGGTTGTTTCCAGTTTCTGGCTATTATGCTGATGTGAGCACAGTTGAGCATATATCCTTGTGATATGCATGCACATATTTTGGTATTGCTGGATCTTGAATTAGATTGATTGTCAATTTTTTGAGACACTGCCACACTGATTTCCAAAGTGACTATAAAAGTTTGCATTCCCACCAGTAATGGAGGAGTGTTTCCCTGACTCTATATTCTTTCCAGCAAAAGCTGTCATTACTGTTTTTTATCATAGTCATTCTGATTGCTGTAAGATGGTATCCCAGTGTCATTTTGATCTGTGTTTCCCTGATGGCTAAGGATGTTGAATAATTCCTTAAGTGTCTTTCAGCCATTTGCAATTCTTTTCTTGAAAATTCTCTGTTTGGTTCTATACCCCAATTTGGATTGAATTATTTGGTATGTTTATGTCATTTTTTTTAGTTCTTTACATATTTTGGAGATCAGCCCTCTTTCAAATCTGGGGTTGGTAAAGATATTTTCCCACTCTGTAGGCTGTCATTTTGTTTTGTATACTATGTCTTTTTTCTTACAAAGCTTGCAGTTTCAAGAGGTCCCACTTATTGTTGCTATTAGTAACTGTGCTAGTGGTGTTATATTTAGGAAGTGATATCCTTTGTCAATGAATTCCAGGCTATTTCCAGCTTTCTATTCTATCAGGTTCAATGAAACTCCACATATAAAAACCCTACAACCAAGAACTAGCTACCTCTTCTGGAGTTATTGGCCAGTGAGGTACCATAACCCTTAAATGTTTTAGACTATTGCCAAAGTTCTTGGTTACCCCACAGAACGAAAAGCTAAGCCACTAATACATAAAACCAAGTGAAGGAGTTATAAAACACTAAAAAATCAAGCTGGTCTTGACCTAGATTTTTTTCCTACAGACTAGATATTATATTGCTGGAAGGTGCTATGCATGCCACTGAAGAAGAAAAAACAATCTTCAGTCTTTCTCAACAAGATCTCTGTGAATTGCAGTAAAGACCAGCAAGACATGACCACTTGTACAATACTGGAATGTACATGGGAGTGATCAACATCTTTCTTGTTGGACAGAAGGCCTGTTCCACAAAATGAAGCCTATGTTTGGCATGACTATTAATGCATGCAATTGTATCAAGGGAGGTCTTCATCCCTGCAGTAGAACCTACTATTATCACTCTGCTAAACATGCAGGTTATTAAACTGACTTCTAATTACTTACTTTGAAACCCATACATTTGTGCCTCTTCTCCCTCATCAGAGAAGCTTCTCTTTGTGATAGTGACCCACAGAGACCCACAACCAGTGAAGTGCAGAGAATAAAGAGACTATGGAATGCTGAGCCATAAATGGGATATCTATATTACATGCCCACCTTCCAAGGATCAAAGATTATTTGGGATAGGGAAGGAGAATGATTTAAGAGTGAAAAGGATAACATCAAGGAAACAGTATTTTCTGGATCACTTAAATGGGTAGCTGTTATGAATTCCTACCACTGGGACAATATGTACATACAAATCAAGTGCAAGCCTGAATAAATTCCAGTCCAGAAGGATAAGCAGGCATGAATTCCCACTTCTAACTAGAAAACTATTGTTAATTAATAGCTACTAGAAAATAGAGAATCAGATTCTTTTTATGGGTATGGCCATTCATGGGTCTATTACACTGTAGTAGAATGCTACATAACATAGAGTGCATGAATAGTGTTGACTCTGCTTTATTGATTTACAATAAACAGAAAAAAAGATGAAAAGTTGGATGCTTAGGGAGGGAAGAGGATCTAGGAGTGTGTAAAGAGGGTGTGAATATGAACAAAAGATATTGTATAAGATTCTAATGTTTGAAATTTATTGTTATATATATATAACTGTTAATATAGTTAACACACACACATATATATATATACATATAAACACATTTATTTAAATAAATGAATAGTTAAGGTACTTTTGTAATTGCTTTTCAAGTGTCAGACTCAAGGGAAATTCAGTCTTTATAGTGCACATGTTAAGGGACAGGCTTTATTTTGCAACTGAAAACACAAAAATGTTGTTATCATGATAACCCATTGAGACCATCAGACATATGAAATGTGTCGAAGGCATTTTGTTTGATACGCTATGTGCTTACAAAATTAATTAGTTTAGTTCTTCTTTTCTAACACCCACCTTTTTGGTATGTCACTTTGATTTGTTTTAAAGAAGCTATACATTCCAGGTTCTGGCTATTACAAATAATGCTGCTATGAACATAGTTGAACAAATGCATTTTTAGTATGATTGGTCTTCTCTTGGGTATATTCCCAAGAGTGTATTGCTGGATCTTGAGGTAGGTTGACTTCCAATTTCATGAGAAAATGCCACACTGATTTCCAAAGTGGTTGCACAAGTTTGCATTCCCACCAGCAATGGATGAGTGTTCCCCTTACTCTACATCCTCTTCAGCATAGGTTATCATTGGTGTTTTTGATTTTAGCCATTCTAACAGGTGTAAGATGGTATCTCAAAGTTGTTTTGATTTGCATTTCCCTGATTGCTAAGGAAGTTGAACATTACTTTAAGTATCTTTTGGCCATTTGAACTTCTTCTGTTGAGAATTCTCCGTTCAGTTCAGTACCCCAGTTTTTAATTGGGTTATTTAGAATTTTAATGTCTAGTCTCTTGAGTTCTTTATATATTTTGGAGATCAGACCTTTGTCTGATGTGAGGTGGGTAAAGATCTTCTTCCATTCAGAAGGTTGCCTTTTTGTCTTAATGACAGTGTCCTTTGCTTTACAGAAGCTTCTCAGTTTCAGGAGGTCCTATTTATTCATTGTTGCTCTTATTGTCTGTGCTACTGGGGTTATATGTAGGAAGTGGTATCCTGTGCCCATGTGTTGCAGTCTACTTCCATCAATGGAAGAATGGATAAAGAAAATGTGGAACATATACATATTAGAGTACTACTCAGCGGTAAAAAACAATGACATCTTGAATTTTGCATGCAAATGGATGGAAATAGAAAACACTATCCTGAGTGAGATAACCCAGACCCAAAAAGATGAATATGGTATGTACTCATTCATTAGTGGACTCTAGCTATAAACAGAGGACATTGAGCCTATAGTTCACAAGTAGAGAAGCCAAATAATAAGATGAACCCAAAGAAAAAAAAATATATAGATCCTTCTGGAAATTAGAAGCAGAAAAGATCGCTGGGCAAAAGTTGGGAGCATGGGGGCAGGGGTGGGGATGGGGTAGGGGAAAGGGGAGAAGGGGAGAGAGAAGGGAGAAGAGAAGGTTTGGGGAGAGCTTGGGGGAGTGTGAGCATTGAGATGGAGAAAGGGCAGATATAGGAACAGGGAAGAAGATATCTTAATTAAGGGAGCCATTTTAGTGTTGGCAAGAGGGGTTCCCAGGTGTCCATAGGGATGTCGCCAGCTAAGTCCTTGGGCAGCAGAGGAGAGGGTGCCTGAACTTGCCTTGTCCTATAGTCACACTGATGAATATCTCGACTATCACCATAGAACCTTCCTCTGGCGATGGATGGAGATAGAGACAGAGACCCACATCGGAGCACTGGATTGAGCTCCCAAGGTCAAGTTGAAGAGCAGAAGGAGGGAGAAAATGAGCAAGGAAGTCAGGACTGCGAGGGGTTGGTCCACCCACTGAGATAGTGTGCCTGATCTAATGGGAGCTCACCAAAGCCAGCTAGACTGGGCCCGAACGAGCATGTGATCAAACTGGACTCTCTGAATGTGGCTGACAATGGGGGCAGACTGAGAAGCCATCGATAATGGCACTGGGACTTGTTTCTACTGCATGTACTGGCTTTTTGGGACCCTAGTCTGTTTGGATGCACACCTTCCTGGGCCTAGATGGGGGAGGGCCTTGGACATCCACAGGGCAGGGTACCCTGCCCTCTCTTAAGACTGGAGGGGGAGGGAGAAGGGTGAGTAGGTGAGCAGGAGGGGAATGGGAGGAGGGGAGGAAGTGGAAATTTCTGAATGGAAAAATAATAAATAAATAAATATATAAAAAAGAAACAATACTTTCATAAAAGTATCTACAACCTTGCACAAGATTACTCAGTATGGTTTAGTTCTAAGTAAGACTGGCATGTATATGTACATGTATGCATGTTTTCAATTGTGCATGTAGATGCATCTGTAACTGTATATCAATGTATGTGGGGAACACAATCTGTGTCTGGTGTCCTCTTTTATCACTCTTCACTATCTTTTTTCTTATTTGTTTTTGAGACAGATTCTCTAATTTACTTGGAAGTGCACAAGTTCAGCTAGACTTCTTGGTCAGTAAGTTCCAGGGATCTGTCTGGTCTATTCCCCTAGCTTATATAGAGTTGGGTTACAGACTTGAGGTGCCATAGCATAGATTTATATGTGAGTTCTGGAGGCCAGAGCTCAGTTTCTTATGCTTATTGCTCACTTTCCTGATTGAACTCTTTTCCTAGCCTCTGAGACTGACTTTGATATCATATCTGTTTCTATAATAGTGCATTTCTCATAATTAGCATTGACATTGTTTATTCTAAATATTTGTTATCCCTTTGGTACAGTAATGTCTCCTTCTCTTAATTAGGTTTTCTATTTCTGTGAAGAAACACTATGACCATGGCAACTATTATAAACGAAAACTTTAATTTGACTTGTTTACAGTTTTAGAGGTTTAGTGCATTATCATCATTGCTAGGAAGCAAGGCAGTATTCAGGAAGACATGGTGCTGGAGAAGTGAGAGTTCTATATGTTGATCAACAGGCAACAGAATGAGACTGTGTGCCACATTGTGCATAGCTTGAGCATGTATGAGACCTCTAGCCTGCCTCTACAGTGACAACTTCCCCCAACAAGGTCACACCTACTACAACAAAGTCATACCTCCTTATAGTACTATCCCTACCTAACAAGCATTAAATGCATGAGATGATGGGGCCATTCTAATCAAACTACCACACTACCTACCAATAAATATCATGGTATTTTTGTTTTGTTTGTTAATAATTCTAAATGTTTACTTCACATGTGTTTAAATGCAACCAATGAACTAGTATTACTTAAGAAATAGCATAAAGCAAGCACACACATCTGGAAGACAGATAGGTCAGCTTTTTTGAGCATAGTAAAAAACATGAGAGCTTTGCAAAAAAACATCAAATAGGATAATTAAGAGTGTTATAAAGCTGTAACTGACATTTTTATGTAAAGAACCTCTGTAAATTGGATCAAGATAGCCCTTTTGGTTATTGAGATGCTTAAGTGGAACTGTTTGGGAGAAATTCTTGCTTTTTATTCTCCACCTCTGCTTTATTTCCCCATTACGATGATTTTATGGTGAACACGCCTGCTTGTGAAGTAATTTTAGCAAATGTTTAAAAGTATCTTCCGGGCTGAGTGTATTAAGTTTTATATAAGCCATGTTTTCAATGTTCAGATGCTCAGCTTTATTGCAGCTATGTCCGTGGACCCTATAGTGTTTATGTAAGCTGCAGGCTACTGCTATCATCTTTAGAGCATCTAGCCAACTGCTTTTATGTCTTTAAGACACTCTTACAGCCAAAATAACATTGGCAATAAGCACACAGGGAAATAAAGGCACATTTCAGCAATGGACTTTCTGAAAATTCTGTGGATCCAATGTTTGAATAGACCCATAAGTGCTTTGTAGTTTTGCAGATAGTCAAGAATGGGATTTCATCCCAAATTCTTTTCCTTAGAATGAGGTTATTTTCACTGAAGAAAGAGAACATGCCTAGATAAAGCCATATATGTGAAGGTTTCAATCATTAGGGAAGTACTTTGACTTTGATTCTTCATTTGAAGTGAAAAAAGACAGGTTAATTTAAATGGTTCTAGTTTGGTCAAATTTTTGAATTGATTTTATGGGTTCATCTTAGAATTCAAATGCATTTAAAGTAATGTGAATTTCTTTTTTTCCCCATTTTTGCCTCAAATCACTCAGAATTGTTGCTATTCTACAAGTAATCATCAAACTTTAAACTAACATTTATGTTTTGATGTTTAAACTTAAAGTTCTTAGAATTAAAAAAGTGATAGAAGAAAATTATAATAATCCTAAACAGTAAATAAAATTTAGGACAAATTAGAAAACATTCCAGCATTTTTAAGTTTACAGTTCTTTCTATATGCCTTTGCATTTTACATGTACTTAGGTGAATTTAGTTCCAATTAATAAAATTAGGTTATAATGTTAACTCAACCTATTCTCATTAACCTTCTTGAGTTCATCCAAACTATAAATTTTGGAAGAGAATTTTTGTACTAGAGAAACCTTTAGATATAGCTTCACACACATTCTTTTGTTGTTGTATTCACTAATCAGGACAATGAAATGAATAAATCATTAGCTAAGAATACAGGAACTGATAGACAACTGTGCTTCACATTGTAAACCATGGCATCACAATTACTTTTGTATGTTTAAATATTTAGACATTTTAATAGGCAGTATTCTAATTTTAAAATTCTGATATACTACTATGAATATGATTTCTGCAATCAGGCAGGAGGCAAGACAGAAAATATATATCACATAGAATAAGAAAAATTACAAAATATAAACTTTTATATGTAGATAGCATGAATACTCTTAAGATTAAATTATGTATAGAAGATGTAATTCATACTTTGAAGAATTTCTTCATAATGTCTTAATAGTAAAAGTACATGCTAGTAAAATTATGTTAAGAAAAAATACTTTTATTAGTATTATTTTTATATGAATCAAAGATACTATCCTATTGTATTTTAAGATTGTTTATTTTATTTTTATATATGTGTTGGAGGGAAGAATCTGTGTATATATAAGTTCAGTGCATGCTCAGTCCATGAGACATCACTAGATCTCCTGGAAGCAGAATTACATTCTATTCTGCCCTTTTCAAAGTGGATGCTGAAAACCAAACTCAGGTCCGCCACAGGAGCAAGGTGTGCTTTTAACCCCTAAACCACCTCTCTAGTCTTTGGTTCTTTCTTTTACATTTTTAATGTCTATTAGGATACAATCTTAAATTTTATTAAAGAATAAAGTCTGGATAAAATATATAAAAATACATATAAAATACATCATGTAATTGTTTTAATGATGCAGTTTTGTTTTTAGACATATTTATATGTGTGGATATATGATAATGAACCATATATCTCTCCAGTTATTCAAAAATATTGAGATACTTAATTAATTTTCAAATTAACTTTTATGTATACTTCCTACTCTTCCATTTATAATGAGATAACATTGTAAAGTGTATTATAGTTGTCCACTTAATGTGTTTATTCCTTTTGAATCCAGTGCACTGGAATATATCATAGAGAAAAGTTTAAGGAACCAAATCTTAAAACAATGGCAAATAGAAGGAAAACATTTTAGTTTTGACCCAAATTCATAAAGAAGTCATATTCATTTGAACATAACCCTGGTGTGGGAGAATTGTTTGTATTCTGTCAGTCATGTTTTAAATAAATGCTGATTGGCCATTAGCCAGGCAGGAAGTATAGGAGGTAAAACCAGATAGGAAGTAGAGGTGGGGCAATGAGAACAGGAGAATTCTGGGAAGAAGGAAGCCCATTCCTCCCAGTCCTTCCCAGACAACCGAAGAAGCAGGATGTGACCTGCCCCGCTGAGAATGGTACTGAGCCATGTGGCTAATGTTGATAAGAATAATGGTTAATATAAGCTACAAGAGCTAATAAGATACCTGAGCTAATGGGCCAATCAGTTTATCATTAATATAGACTCTCTGTCTAATTTCTTTGGGACTTTCCAGCTGTGAGAACTGGGTAGGATGGAAACCCCAACTAGCAGGCCCCTCATATTACATAACCCTCTTTAGTCAACACTCTTAAATATCAGTGCATATTCAATATAGCATTCCTCAAATAGGATTGAAATCTTTTTTCCATTCTAATTGTCTATGAACGTTTCAAAGTGAGAAACAATGATCTAACCAATATAGACAAATTGACAATTCTGGAAAGCTTAATGAAGAAAAGAGAATGAAAAAAGCACAAATATGTAAAAATAGCATAAGGGAGGGAGAGACACATCAAAGAATGGACAGTGTGCATGATGAAGCTTTATAGAAAAAAATTATTAAAAACCTACTTAAATCAAATTATTATACATCCTGGACTAGATATGTGTATTCTAATTATTCTATATATAATGTTTTGTTAAAGAATGGTTTCCCCTTATATTGTGCAAACTATGTAAGTTCAGATGAACACTGTTAAATTTTCCTTGCCTGTGAAAGTGACCTTCATGGTGTGGAAATCTCTAAAATACAGAAGATGAGTTTCATTTCTCACTTGTTTTCTCCCTCCCCATTTTTCTCATTTTCTACCTTTCCTTTTCTTGTTTCCTACTTTAAAGAAATTTCTCTCTTCCTGCTTTTTCTCTACTTGTTTTTTTTTAAATTGAACAACCTTTTGTAATTATTTTAAAGTCATATAAGATCTTATATTAAATGAATATATGGCAAAAACACACACATACACGTGAACAGACATAAATAAAGAAAAGAAACTTCTGTGATCTACAAATTCTTGTCTAATCAGTTCCAAGCTCTATCCAACGCCATATACTCACAGATTTTGAAGATGACTGAATGCACATATGTACATAAAAGTCACTCAGTCTATATTTCTAAGTTGTATGTAATTTTGCCAGTTTCATTCATCTAACTTTTATCTGTTAAATTGTTTTTATGTTTGATGCATGGTTGTGGTTGTTGGGATGAAAACTAATAGTATGTTGAATTCTAGGAAAGTGATCTATCACTGAGTAACCTTCCTTGCTCTTAGTTTCTTTAGGATAAAACAAATACACATAGATGCCAAATTTGTATTAATCTCATCACAGAGTTGGCCAAATTTTAGGCATATTTCCTTTGCCTATTTCAGATTGATATATTTTCTAACCTTTTCAATAATTCACTACACATACTTCTAGCTCTATACTATTTTCCCAGCAATTCTGTTTTAAGACACTCCAAATATTTTATTTGTAAACAAAAATATGAACACATGAATCAGCTAATTAAAGCTTGTCATATTATTCATTATATATGGATTCTCACATTTACTGTAAAATGGTAGACATTTGTGCAAACTTACAGCAAAGTAATTGATGTGGCTTCAGAAGGCTGTGAGAGCACCTGAGAGAGTTCATGAATGCAAGATCCTGATATAGGTTTGGGTGTTTTCTGAAGCATTTAAGGGAGGGAATTACCACAGTAAAGTGTATCGGGATGCAGTATCTTCCATACTTTGCAATAACAACCTAGTATTCAAAACAGCAAAATAAGCCAAATGAAATTATAGTATTAAAGAAGAAGTTGCTAGTTTTATTAGAAAGAGATTCCTGGAAGTTGGAGAAATATATAATCCAATTTCTCTAAATTGGATACTTAATTTATATGTTTTTGAACTGTTGCAAAAGAGATAATCTATATATAAGAAAAACAATGGCCATAGTTTAATGTAGGACAATGGTCTTTTATCCTGTCACTTGTATTTTTTTTTAAAAAAATCCTGATTGGCCAGTAACCAGACAGGAAGTATAGGTGGGGTGACCAGGCAGGAGGTAGAGGTGGGGCAGTGAGATCAGGAGAATTCTGGGAAAAAGAAAGGTCAATCTTCAGTTGTCATATAGCTGCAGAGGAAGCAAGATGAGAATTCCTTGCTGACAAAGGTACCAAGCCACATGGCTAACACAGACAAGAAAAATAGGTTAATGGAAGATGTAAGAATTAGTTAATAAGAAGCCTGAGCTAACAGGCCACCCAGTATATAATTGATGTAGTAGACTTCTGTGTATTTCTTTGGGACTGAACAGCTGAAGGAACAGGTGGGACAGAAACCCCTGCTTACAATAGTTGACCTGTTGATAGTAAAGAAATTGCCATGTCACTATAGTTATATATGGGTGAGTTTATGGATCCATAGAATCACTTCACACAGTATATATTCCTATATTTCTAATGGTAACAAAAAATTACATTGAGAAGTTAGTATGTGGAAAAAATATCACTCTCTCTTCTAGTCTGATTCACTCCTACTTGGTTCTCTGCCTCAGATATAACACCTAATAATTTGCTGTGAATTTTTTAATCTGTTGAATAAAGAAGTCTTCACAAACATCAATATTTTGAATGACATATTACTTGACACCCTCAACATTTTGAACCAGTATAAAGTAACAGGAAAGTATCATGATGGAGAGAAAAGAGATATTTATTAATTTGAGAATGGTGACAAAGACTCAAGAATCAGAAGTAATCTATAGTATGCCTTAAATTAGTGGTATCCCTAGACATAATACTTTAAGAAAAATGAATGCAAAACTTAAGATCGTGTAGTTGACATTCACTTCCATATTCATATTTTACATATTCACTGTATTAGAGGTCTTGAAAAGAACAAAATCAATAGAATAAATGTATTTTACAAAAGTGATTTATTAGAATTATATTTAATTTTATATTATTTTGTATTACATTTTATAGTTTTTATAATATATGTTTCATAGTAGAATCATGTATTATATACTAAATGCCATCTGGGTAGCTCAACTGTTGGGGAATTAGGTCGGTACAATAAATAAAAAGGGGAAACTCACGCTACAAGAGTGAGAGGTCCAACATCCTATACATCCAGCAGACACCGCGTGGAGAGAGTGGGCACCTGTGTCCTTCCGGTTTTGCTACCAGAACCCCAGGTAGCCACACCCTAACTAGATGTGATTGGTTGATAGTTACCCCATCACCCAACAATGACTGTTTTTACACTGGAGTGGCTAAGAACCATATACCCCCTGTCCTTGAGGCTGGATGCTCAAGCACTCCCATAATAAGTTTGAACGCCTGAAGGATTCCTGGAGGACCAACCACTCATAGTCAGTAAATATTCAAAGGACATAGAGGCTGGTCCCTGATGTCAGTGGAGGATGGTAGTTACTTAAACAGCTGCACCTGACATGCCAATGTCAACAGGACAAATGGACTCAGAAGTTAGAATAGAATGCTTGTCAGTAAGATGTGAGGACAAGAAGTCTCAAACAGAAATGTTGTTATCAAACTATCTCAGGTTTCACCTCTTAGCTGATCACACTTCCAGTTATGGAGATAAACAAAGGTCAAGCAGCACACTGAGCTCCTTCTTGAAACACTAGTGATAACACAAAATGATATTGGGAAGCTGAAGAATACACTCTGTTGATAAATAAATGTTGACATTGTTTCGAGGAGGAACACTGAGACATATTCTTAAAAATTCAGCACTGATTGTTAGGAGTCCACTGTTTATCATTCTGAAAAAGAAGTATTTATGGATATGCAGATTGTGAAGATGAAAGGTATTTTTCTCAAAGCATTAGTATGTATCCCTTTTAGGATACAATTTACTTTCATGAAACATTTTATTAGCATGTATAATATATATGTGTGTGTGTGTGTGTGTGTGTATTATTGTTTTCATCGTAACATTTTCATGCACAAATATAAATTATCTTTACCATATTCAATTTCTTTGTTTCATCAATTCTATTGTGCATCAAACTAAGATCCAGTGGACTTTGGGGGAAAAAGAAAACTGTATGACTACATGGACAAAGATCAAATGATGTTATAAGTCAGGTAGGTATTTCTATAAATTATTACAGAGAACTATTCAGAGTATTATCAAGAACCTGATGTGAGCATACAAGCTTCACAATCTCAAAACCAAATGTCTCTTATTTTAAATAATGAAGTTCTATATTAAATCACAAAGTAGTAATTTTACATAGCTCTGAGAAGAAACTAATATTATCTGAGAAACAGGCAGGAGCTAGATGGTGGACAGATTGACACATACGGTGTGAGAGTGGGAGCCAAGAATATTGCATATTACTAAAACTACTTTTGAATATATGTACAGAATATGTTTTATCCAACTTATTATTATTATAGTCAATGGGAGACATATATTAAAATTTAAGATATGCAATAATGTACAATGAAATGAATTTTATGAATAATATACATCATATTTTCATTTTAGTATTATAGATTTTGAAGGACAGAATTCACAGCTGTATTTTTTTTTAAGATTCAGTGTCTGTGCCTTTCACCTTCAATGATTTGGAATTAATGAATATAATATTTATAATGATATCATAATGCCTGATGTAGGAATTAATTTTGGGGGGATAATCCTACTGAAAAATAGTTGGTTATCTAGACAAAATAATTCCTTACCTATTGGTCCTTCAATTAATTTCACATCAATTAATGAAGAAGAATAAATAAGCTATCCTTATGTTTAAATTTGACTTGATTTCCAGGTTAAATTAGCAGCTTATTATGTGTTTTTTGAAAATAATCGTTGATGTAATGCCTGAATGTGATATATAAACCAGCAAAGAAATATGTTGATTCTTAGAGTAAAGTTGCTAATTGTTTTCATTTATTGTACTACTATTTAGGAAGACATTTCTATAACGTACTTTCATTTGTACTATATTCTTTATATACATTGCTAAAATGGCAGCCTTACTTCAGCAAACCCACAAGTCTAGTTACAGATGCAAGGCAGGTGTCATAACAGGAGACTGTTAGCTGCTCTTGAGCCAGTTTTTTGAGATGCGGGTGAGCATAGCTACCACACCTCAACAAAGAAGCTTTTCTTTACAGGCTGTGGAAACAATGACAGAAAACCACAACTACACAGTGCAGAGATCATCACATTATGGAAAGGCCAGCCCCAGTGGATACACTCATGTCACCGTTCCTACATCTAATGGGCCAGGAAATGGGAAGAGGAGCTGAAAGGATTGTTAAGAGCCAGAATAGAATGATGTCCGCTGTGAAAGGAGCTTTCCCAGAGGTTGCTAAATAACCAAGGCAGAGGCAGTGGTAAGTTAATAGCCATGTTGAAGCAGATGTGGGAAGATGTCAGGAGAGCCTACTCTCGGGGATAAAAAACAAGTAATTAATGATTGCTGAAAGAGGGAGAGTTAGCATATCTCTGGGATATGCTGCCTAATTGTTATCTAGTACAAAGTGTGCAACCCAAAAACCATATACACATTAAAACAGACCCAGAAGTTTGTATTTATATATTTGTTGATACTTATATATAAATATACTTATCCCTCTCTGTTGATATCTATCTATTATCTATCTATCTATCTATCTATCTATCTATCTATCTATCTATCTATATCTTCCTAGGTGCCTACCTATCATCTGTGTAACACTGCTGAGTTAAGAAAAATAGGTTAGACTTTGAGAATGAGGTGCAAACATGCAAGAAGTTGGAGGGGAAACCCTTGGGATGGTGTGATGTGTGTAATGTGGAGATGAAAAAGTAACATAGTTATTGAAAACATATTAAATACAGTATAAAATAACACCACTTCATACTTTTCACAACAAATTGATGAGGATACCGAATTCAAAATTTTACAGTGTCACAATAATTACATACTCTAGTAATTAGATTTAGGTAAACCTTCTTATGTGTGGGATAATGCCAGAACTCATTTATTTATTATAAATGGTTAACAGGACCACACTTGATATATCAAGAAAAAACTTTGCACTTTTTACATGTGAATTTTATATTACAATAATATATTTTGTATCTTGTAATGGGCCAAAATTATCTGAGGGCCTGTACCTTGAGGCCTATAGGACAGAAAATATCCTGGCTCTAGTTCACGGCCTATACTTCAAGGCCTGTAGAACAGAGAAAAGCCTTCCTCAAGTTTGAGTGAGGATGAGACAGCAAAACCTAGGTAGATGCTTTTCTAGCCAGAGGAAAGGTTTGGCTGCCTCTCATTGGCTGGAGATACCCTCACATCACAGGATGTCACTTAACACATATAAGCTGATGCTCACAGTAATAAACTGAGTTCCTGCTTTGACTCAACTCCTTATCACGTCTGATTGTCCTGCATCATGGGTCTGCAGAAAGGACAGACAGCACACTCACCTTTCCCTGGGGAATAAGGAGGTTCAGGAGGCCTAGGAATCTGGAATATATATATTTACAATCAGTATTTTGAGTTATGACAGTGTAAGCTATGCATTTTTTAAACAAAAATTTATACTATAAAGATGATACTTGCAAAAGTTAAATGTCACCTTTAGTGACACATGGGTCATTCTAGAGAAGGAAATGAAATTTATGCCTTTTACTACAAAAAAACTGGGCACCTAGGCAGCATATTAGGACTACCTAAAGAATAAATTATGCCCTTGGCTCTTGTTCATTTTCCTTGGTCACTTTTAAACATGAATCTGAAGAAGTATAAGTCTGTGAAACATTAGTTAATATTAAAAAAACATATTCCAGGATCTTTGATATGAGTGGATGTTCTATAATTGTAATTTAATTAATCTTGTAATTTTATGGAGGTTTGGATTCTGCTTCATTTGTCCACTAAAAATACAACCAATTTAATTTTCCAATAATATGAACTTATGTGAAAATTGTTTTTTTGTGTTGTTGTAAGTTGGAGGTGTCAGAAAAAAACTAACACTGCATTTGTGTGTTATTTTGTTTGTTTGGTTGGGTTTTGTTTGTTTATTTAAAGTATGTAATTTAATTATGCCATTTTCCCTCCTCCCTCTAATCGCTCTCAGAGTTCCCTCCTGTTCTCTTTTAAATGTTCTCTTTTTTACTGATAGTTATTTGACCCATATATAAATTTAATATACATACATTGTCCCAAATAAAACCTATTTTCTCCCAATAAAATGCATATTTATGTAGTTATTTTTATTCAAAGAAAAGGAAGAGAGAATTAATGTGTGTGATAAGGTGTCACCTTCTAGATGTTTTCTCTTCACAACTTAGGTGTTAAGAATTACATTATTTGTCATCTTTTAAAAAGCAGTACCTGACATGTTCACATGGTAGTCGGGAAAGTATAGGACAGCAATCACATGCATTCAAATCTCTGAAGGATTAAGATTGGAATTGACATGCTGTTTTTTCTGCCTGGGATGTATTGATCCATCAAGCTGTATGACTATACCAGAATCAGAAGGAAAGGATATTATAAAATTACAGCACAAATAGATTGGTTAGAAGACATGCCGTGAGCTGAGTACTCAAGTCAATTTACCAGAAATGGTAAGAAAGAATATGTCACTCAAGATTTTGCCTTTCCTATACACATCTGTCAAATAAGCTTTTCTTATGTATACCAAAATACACTTCATGTTGTAAAGAGTAGAATATTTCTACAAATAGTAATACTTCTCTAACTTCAACTTCTTGCAAGTTACTATAAACATTTACTTTTTTCAATGCTTTCTTTGCATTTCTCAGCCCCATGTCATAACAATGTAAGTAATTATTGTGGTCATCAATAATAACATAAATGACTTAACACTCTAATTTTAATATTTTTATTTTTTATGAACATTGGTGTTTTGCTTGCATGTATGTCTGTGTGAGGGTGTCAGTTCCCTGTAACTGGAGTTATGGACAGTTGTGAGATGCCATTTGGGTACTGAGAATTGAACACAAGTCCTCTGAAAAAGCCATCTCTCCAGCTCCTTTACACTTGATTTTGATCAAAAGAGAAATGAAATATTATTGCTGTATGTCAAATCTATCTTCCAGCAATTTTCCTTTTTGCTTCATGATGTTGTTGTGGGCTGTATCAGTCTGCCAAATGGCACAGTTATGTTAGAATTTTGTAAATTTTAGAAAGAAACTACCAAGTAATATCAAAGCAACATCATATTAACCAAATGTACCTTTGAAAGAAGTTAAGCACTAGAGCTAGAAAAGGTAATAGACTAGAATCAGACAATGTAATATTCCTAAAAATCACAGCTAATAGATAGTCTTTCTACAACAAATGGTGAGGAAATAAAATAGTTATATAACTAGCTATTTGTATCATTACATATGTGTCACCTTGCATAGTATAAATAGTGTGTTAATTCATAAATTATATATTTTATTATGGGTGGGTATGATTAAGTGGGAGCACATGCCACACAGCATATGTGGAGGTTGGTAGATGTATATTTTATTGTTTTTACTTTTATGAGAGTTCTGTGGGTCTATTTTAGGTTGATTGATGGCTACTTTTAGCAGCGAATGAAATGCTTGGTTTAAAAATAAAATTTGGGAAGAATTGCCAGGAATAGTCAAGTTTGAGGGATCAGTATTTCCAACTTTGTATTGTCTTATTAAAGACATAGAAGTGCAGTTCGATTAGGAAATACTAAATTAACTTTACTTCAAGGAAAACATTAGATCCTCTTGAATATTTTGACAAGAGTGAAAATAGAGTGCATGAAAGGAGTCTAGAGTCTCCATTTTTGTTTGGGTGTTTCATTTTGCCATATGTAGTAGAGCAGGTTTTTGTTGCTAAGGTGTATGGTGGGAATGGTTCTCTTTTTTTGGTAAGGCATGAATTACCTCAGTACTTTTTTATTTTTCCTGCTCATCCCAATGATGTATCAGATTTTTAATTATTTGCATGCTCAAATACATACAGACAATGTTCACTCAAAAGGAAGAGGTGCCTGATTGTGTATGCATACACTCCAGTCAAGTCATGTTGTTATCGGTCTCCCATGATTTATATCTGTGAACAGCAAGATTATGATTATATGGAATTAGTTTATATTTGCCAATTGTTAACTAGAAGAGAAAAGAATGTCCTCCATTGTTCAGAGTGAGTGTGCCTAAAACTTGGTGTATATGAGAGTTCTAGATTGCTTGCATTTTCCTAGGTTCATTGTTGGTGGAAGGGATATATATATATATATTCATAGTATGTACCAGTAAGGGTCTCAGGCTACCAATTATGTGATTATGTGCATGGCTGGCTCAAATCAGTGAAGCTCAAAGTTACAAAACTATTCCTAAATTTGTAAACTGCAAAATATTAAAAAGATTTTTAATATCATTATGAGCTGAAATATTCTCTTACAAAATAAAAAAATGGTTATTATACATTTACAAAATTCAGTAAATATTCTTTGAAAATTTAATCTTACTATTACTTGTAGATTTGGTACAGTCTTTAAAATCTACTGCATCTAGGAAATATATAAAAGACAAAACTTAGCAGGCATTTTAAGAAGTTTAAAAACAATTTACATCAGTTTACAGTAAATGTTATTCATACTCATTAGACACAAGGCTGAGAGACTGTTTTGGTACTCATTGAGCACACAAGGGCATTATATTTTATTCAAATATTGGAAAATGTGATGAATGAACTATTCAGCAAAATGACTATCAAGAAAATTGTGTTTCTGGAAATTGACCTGAAGTCACTATCCACAATTGCAAGAAATGTCCCTGTGTTAGTTTAATAACAGTCTTACAGTTATTTACTTACAATGAGTATTTAATAAGTATAGCTGATGTTTTGTCACTGTGTAAATACTGGAATAAAATATAAATTAAGACATACTCTTTGTTCTGACCAACATAAAAAATTACTGACCAACATTAAAAAATATTACTGACCAACATAAAAAGTATGTTAGTATATAGTGATACATACAACAAGAGGTAAAATAAAACTTTAAATAATACAAAACTGGTACAGAGTGGGTGATTAGCTCCGCAATCACTATTCATGATTCTCAGAAATACTTTCTTTGTTGAATATTGTAATTGGCATCCCAATAGTTGCAGAAACATTGAAAAGCTTCTTCAGCTTTATTAAATGTTTCTGTCATTTAAGATGGATATTATTTTGTAAATGTGTATACCATTATGTGTTTGAATGACATGAGAGGAGAATGTCTTTGGCAATGTCTTTCCAGACAAAGAAAGGGAGTAACTTGAGACAGGACAGGGAATTTAGTTAGGATGAATCCAACATATGTTAGGCATTACCGAAAACTATTCATAGAAACTAATGGAGTTCAGTAGAATATTAGTTTTCTCTAGACTATAAGAACTTTTAAAATTAATTTATGCTTAAATTCGTGTGTGTGTGTGTGTGTGTGTGCATGTGTGTGTGTAAAGTTAATTTATTAGAATTATCTACAGTCTGTTCTTCAGTTAACTAAGCAAAAGCTGCCTATGAAGAAAAGATCCAATAATCTTATGGTTATTCAGTTCAAGAGGCTAGATGTCTCAGTCAGTTTTCAAGATATACTGGAAACACAAAGAATTAGGCTCTAATACCAGTGAAAGAATGGACTTGTTAGTATGGAAAGAGGAATCAGGCATAGAATGAGGCTTCCTGCCTGAATGTGCTCTACATAGGCTTCAAGCGGAAGAAGAGGTGGATCATATTATCTCCAATGATCTGAGTTAAAGCTTTGTATTCCCACCCAAAAGAGTTTAATTAGAAGTGGACATTTCCACTTTAAATGATTTAATTTAGCAAAACTACCTCTCAGGTAATCCCAGAAATTTTGGGGCTTTACTTAATTATAGATGGAGTCAACTTGATATCCAAAATAGCCATCAAAAATAGTGATACTTCTTTGGAGGAAAAAAAAGTTATAGGAAGGTGTTTAATTTTCTGATTGATTCTTGACTTGTTAATTGGCTGATCAACTTGATGTTAGTAACCAAAGAATACTCATAGAAAAATTAGTAAATTTTGAATTTGAAAATGTTGATGTGTCATCAGAAAAAGAAATCTATCTGCATTTTAAAATAACTGGATGAATTTAAAGAAGTTGATAATCTTAAACATTTAAATATAGAGTTGAACTGATATTTAAAAAAATACCAAAAGTTCAGGGAGATGGTTAACTTTGCAAGTGCCCTTGGGGTAGGATTGAGCATCCATTGAGTATATGCCCACAAGTAGTATTGCTGTGTCTTGAGGTAGGTTGATTCCCAATTTTCTGACACACCACTATATCAGTTTCCAAAGTAGGTATACAAGACTGCATTCCTAACAGCAGTTGATGAGTATTCCCCTTACAACTTATACTCTCTAACATAAACTCTCATCAGTGTTTTTGATCATAGCAATTCTGACAGGTTTAAGATAGTACTTTAGAGTCATTTGGATTTGCATTTCCCTGATGAGTAAAGATGTTGAGCAATTCCTAAAAAAATGTCATTTTTACAATTTGAGATTATTTTATTGAGAATTTTGTTTATATGTTTACCACATTTTTTCACTGGATTATTTGGTATTTTGATGTCTAGTTTCTTGAATTGTATATATATTTTGGGAATCAGCCCTCTGACAGATGAGGTTGGTGAGGATCTCTTCCAACTCTGTAGGCTTCTGTTTCATCTAATTGACAGTGTCATTTGCCTTACAAAAGCTTTTCAGTTTCATCAGGTCCCACTTATTAATTGCTGCTCTCAGTGCCTGTGCTACTGGTGTTATATTTAAGATATTGTCTCCTGTGCCAATGCATTCAATACTTCTCCCCACTTTATCTTCTATCAGGCTCAGTGTAACTGGATTTATGTTGAGGTCATTGACCCATTTGGACTTGAGTCTTTTGCAAGGCAATAGATACAAATCTATGTGCATTATACTATGTGTCAGCATCCGGTTATGTGAGCACTATTTGCTCAATCATGCTACAAGATCACTTGCTCAACTATGTTCATAGCAGCATTATTTGTAATAATCACCATCTGTAAAACAGCCAAGATGTCCCTCAACTGATGAATAGATAAAGGAAGTATGGTATATTTACATGATGGTGTAATTACTCAGCTATTAAAAAAAAGAAAAAAAATCATGAAATTTTCAGGCAAATGGATGGAACTAGAAAAAATCATCTTGAGGCAACTCAAACCCAGAAAGATAAACACAGTATGTACTTGCTCATAAGTGTATGTAAACAAAGAATAACCAGACTACATTCCACACTCCCAGAGAAGCTAGGTAAAAAAGGAGGACCGAAAGAGGGATGTATGGATGGATTACCCAAGGAAGGCAAAATAGATAAGAGTTCCTGGATAAACTTGGGGTAGGAGGATGATTGATTGGAGGAGGCATGGAGATGGAAAAAAATGAAAGAGATGTCTGGATAGAGGGAGCCATTATGGCTTTAGGAAGAAACATGGTGCTAGGGAGATTCCCAGGCATGCACTGGATGACCACAGCTAAAACTCATAGCAGTAGTGGAGAGGAGCCTGAGATGGCCTTTTCCTATCATCAGATTGGTGACTAGCATCAGTTTGTAATCATAGAACCTTCATACAGTAATTGATAGAAGCATAAGCAGAGATCCACAGTCAAGTACTGTGCTGACCTCCAGGAGCTGTGGGACAATGGTTTGTACCCTGTCAATTGTATTTTAATAAAACACTGATTGGCCAGCAGCCAGGCAGGAAGTATAGGTGGGACAACCAGACAGGAGGTAGAGGAGGGTCAATGAGAACAAGAGAATTCTGGGAATAAAGAAGTCCTAGTCTGCAGTCCTTATGCAGCCACAGAACGAGCAAGATGTAACTGCCTCATTGCAAAAGGTACCAAGCCACATGGCTATCATAGATAAGAATAATGGGCTATTGTAAGTTATAAGAGTTAATAAGAAACCTGAGATAATGGGCCAATCAGTTTATAACTAATGTAGACATCTGTGTGATTTATTTGGGACTTAACAACTGTGGGAACTGGGCAGGACAGAAAACTCAGTCAACATCTGGGGTCCAGTAGAGGAGAGGAAGGAGGTATTATATGAAGGGGGAGTCAATATCATGTTGGGACAAAACACAGAGACAGATAACCCAAGCTTGTGGAACTTCATGTACAATGAACTGACAACTTGGGTGTCTTCACAAGACTGAACTAGGTCCTCTGCATGTTGATGACTGTTGTGTGGCTTGATCTATTTGTGAGGCTCCTAGCACTGGGAATAGCATCTGTCTCTGGTGCATGAGCTGACATTTTGAATCCCATTCCAAAATGGGGGTAGAATACTCTGCTCAGTCTTGATGTAGGGGGGGCTTGTTCCTCATATTTAAACTTGATGTGTCAGGCTTTATTGACTCCCCTTGGGAGGCCTTACACTTGCTGAGGAATGGATGGAGAGTGGGTGGGAGGAAATTGGGGCAGTTATAGGAGGGTAGGGAGGGTAAATTATGCTTGGTATGTAAATGAATTATAATTTTAAGATAAAAAATGAGGGATGGTTAATGTATACATCAATTTTGATAGGGTAAGAGATGCCTAAATTTCTTCTGAAACAATTCTGGATGTGTTCTCACATCTCTGGAAAGGCTTTACATTTATTTAAGGACACTGAGCAAACAAAATAGCATGTTGAAGTTGTAGAATATGAGAACCAGAATTTTGATCTCAGCACTAACATCAAGTAGTTTACCAATGCCTGTAACTCTAGTTTCAAATGATCTCACATCCTTTACTTGCCTTCCTGGACACCTGAACTCACAGGTGTGTATACAATCACACAGACATCCACATAAATAAAACATAAAGAAATTATCTCTGTAGACAGGTATAATTTCAACCTAGACTCAATAATGTGCAAAAAGGTTAAGAGTGACAATGATTTTAATTATTTTATTTTTTATATTTTTGCCAGAAAGTATTAACTTTGTTCTGTTTCTATCTGTTAAAATTTTGATTACACCATTGGATTTTCACCTTTAGGATGTCATATCACACTATTATTTAACTATAAACATGAAATAGGATGCTGTAATTCTCTCTCTCTCTCTCTCTTTCTCTCTCTCTCTCTCTCTGTGTGTGTGTGTGTGTGTGTGTGTGTGTGTGTGTGTGTGTGTGCATGCATGCATATGTGTGTGTTTGTGAAGTCAACTGAGACACTGGGTGTTACTCTAATTATCAGAAACCTTAAAGCCCAGCCCATTAGTAACACACTTCCTCCACAAGGCCATACCCACTCCTACGAAGAGGTTTCTCCTAATAGTACTACTCCTTATGGTATTATGGGGTCCAATTGCATTCAAACTACCACAATTGTTAATGAAACTACTTTTCTCTCCTATCCATCCTGAATTTCTTCTACTGTCAGAAAGTATCTCAGCATGTCCAGATTCATTCATGAAGGTTCTGTGCCATTTATCATACTGTCTATTTTGTTTTGTTGCAGTTTCCCATTTAATCATGGTAATACCAAGAGATGTCCTAAAGTATTTGTTGCATTCCAGATAGTGTCTTTATTTTTCTTAATCCTAATTGTAAAGAAGCATTCCAATTTTTCCTTGGTAATCTGGATTAATCACCCCCAACACTTTATTCCTTCCTTAGGCTATTGGTTTAAGGACATCAGGAACCCAAGGTGTCTAGGGGGAGGTCTGAGCATCTAGTTCATTGGTCAAATGTTTGTTGTGCCTCCAGACTTGAATGTATCTTTTCCTGGTACCATTTTCTGTTATGCTGATTGTTACTATTGCAGTAATGAAATAATGACCCAAAAAACTTGGGGGAAAAAAGGCTTATGTGGCTTATAATTCCACATCACTGTTGATCATCCAAAGAAATCAGGATAGGAACTCAAACAGGGCAGGAACCTGGAGACAGGAGTTAATTCAGAGTACATGGAATACTGCTTTTTGTAATTCTAGATCTTCACAAGAGTGATCACTAATAACCACAGGACACAAACACAACTAGCCTGTCTTTAAATATCTGCTGTCAACATCATTAATCTAAACCTCTTTAATATAGCCTCCAGCATATTTTCTGGACAAGAGCAGAAAGTAGTCACATTCTTTCACAAAATATCACAATAATAGTCTCTAGGCCATTTGCCTAATATCGTTCTCCTCTGAAAATTCTTGAATTGGGCCTCCATAGTCCATATCACTCTCATCCCTACTATCTTTCATGCTCTTGCTAGCTTAGTTCATTATATGCTACTAAAATCATTTAACTACTTTTCAAGTTCTATCACTCAAAGTATTCCATAGTAATTCAACAAACATTATCAAAAGACGTGCCGTAGTCCAACACCACTCCATAACCAGAATCAGCACTCTAGATTAAGAGAGATGATAGAATGGAATTTATTAGAGTGGCTTGCAGGCTTTGGTCCAGCAAGCCCAATTGTTGTCGCCAAATGTAAATACCAAGAATCTAATAGTTGCGTAGTACATAAGGGTGGAGGTCTTAGCTAGTCTTCACTACATGTTGGAACACTGAAGAATCAGGCTGTACCACTCATGAATCAAGTATGAGGGAAAGTAGGCAAAGATCCAAATTTCTTTCTCTTTATATTTTGTTTAGACTGCCCATGAGAAGGTGTGGTCCTAATTTAGAATAGGTCTTCTACCTCAAATGATCAAATAATAATTAAAAAAATATCCAACTAGAAATCTCTCACAGGTATACAGATTTGGGCTTTTTAATTCCAGATACAATTAAGCTGACAACCAAGAATAACCATCAGAGAGCTTGTGTTCTCTCCATCTTAGAGAGAGTCTGCACTTTGATAAAGGCTTATTTATTAAAATGGTTCTGAAGTGGAAGATCTGTTTGTAAAACTTAAGAGATATGTTGTAAGGTACAATAGTTACACCCTCAAATTCAGTTTATCATTTTTAATTTAAAAATGTCAAAATATTAAAGAGAAAAACAGTGCACAGTTGGGTAGTGGTGGCACACGCCTTTAATTCTAGCACTCAGGAGGCAGAGGCAGGTGGATCTATGTGAGTTCAAGGATACCTGGGTCTACAAGAGCAGGTTCCAGCACAGCTAGGACCGTTATACAGAGAAACTTTGTCTTGAAAAATATATAATAAAAGAAACATAGTGAATAAGATATGTTCTAGTTGCAGTGATCTTAATTTATGACCTCTACTACATTATCCAATATGATTTGTAGTAGGAACAAAATAATAATCTATTATGGAATATGAGAAAAGATTTTTAGAATAATGTTGATGAAAAGTAGTTTTTATGAGTACAATACATATAAAATATTACATTACAATTTTCTATGTTAATAAGTCATTAAAAGAATTACACCTTATAGGCATAAAATTAAATTAAAAACACATTTAATTATTTCATTATGAAAGTCAAATTAGAATGAAATTTTCTGAAATTCAACAATGTATTTTTCCTTATTCATCTGTAGTAAGATAAGCATCCAGGAAAGTGAACAACTCGCCTTTTGCTTCATAATTATTTAGAAGTATGTTTGAGAAAAAAAATTCTCTTGACTTCATTCCAAAATTATTTTTAACAACATTCTTATCAAAGAAACATGTTTTAGGAACCTTCCAATTTTTAAATTATACACAATATTAATCCATGAGCCAAAAAGCCTTGATGAGAGAGAATAAGTTTATACCTTTTTTATTCATCATTACTTAACATGATTTTGTAAATGTGGCTACATCATTTTTTAATTAAGAATTTTTGAACCATTTATTTTAGTCATTTCATAGAGAAGACACCTTTTTTCCCACTGAATTTGATGAGGTTAATAGCAGAATAGAAATTTAGTTGATTCTTGACATTGTGTTAGTAAAATCTAAGAGAATAGCAAAGAAAACATGAAAGAATAAAATTACAAAGACTAGACACCCCAGGAAAAATTATATTGAAGACTGCTTTTAAAACATAAAACTGAGAATTATTTGCACAGACTATTTGTCAAACTATTGATAAAATGTTCTGTCTTCATTTGGCCTGCCACATCTTTTCTGTTTCATAGTCAAAGGAAGGATTCTAGAGTGGAAAGCATCAGTGTAGGGAGATACCTATGTGTAGTATTTTGATATGCTTTTAGAGCATTAGGGTCAAACAACCTGAGCAGGAATTCAAGATAACCCATAGACAGGTCTACAAGTTTCTCTAATTGGAGGCCTTATCTGAGTCAAAAGAATGTACTTTGCCTTCACTTTATACCACTTGTGCTGGCTGCAAGATTTCCATTAAAAATAATGCTAACTGATCCTGGGGCAGCCTGAAACATCATATTGAGTAAAGTTACATCATTTTTATTTTGATGATAAAAACTTTGAAGACAGCAGGACCATTAAATGTACCTTCATATTATTGTATATAGAGCTGGTGGTCCTGGGTTCTATATGAAAGCAGGTGCACAAGTCATATGGAGCAGACCAGTAGGCAACATGACCTCTTCATCAGCTCCTGATGCCAGGTTCCTGCTCTGTTTGAGTTTCCATCTTGCCTTTCTTCAATGATGAAAAATAATATGGAAGTGTAAACCAAATAAACCCTTTCCTATCCAACTTGCTTTTTGCTCATGATGCTTGATCATAGCAATAGAAACAAACCCTAATTAACACAAGTACTATCTACAATTGGGAAAATAACTATTTCCTTATTAATAAGGTAGAATGCACTCTGCCCTACAAGTATTGCAGCAACTCCTGCACATGATTCGTATCATGCAAATGCAGTGTGTAGACTTGAGAATGGACTCTCAATGACTAGTATGAAATAGACTAATTATGCCAATCAAAAAAAATGCAGATAACCAATGGTTAAGTGAGTTTGGAAGTAATAAAGCCAGTCACTTATAAAAGAAAACACTCTGTTAGAAATCTTCCTAACAAACTTTTGAGACCTGGACATATGGTACCTGATCTTCTACATGTGCTGTCAAACACATACACACACACACACACACACACACACACACACACACACACACACAGAGAGAGAGAGAGAGAGAGAGAGAGAGAGAAATATTAAACATAGATATAGAGTTAGAATATATATTTTGTTGTAACAGAGAATAAATATATTTTTAATTAAAATTAGGCAGAGAAACTACTGTGAACATGATCTTCTCCATCAAAACAAATAATTGAAAAATGTCCTACAGGCTTGCCTGTAGCACAGTCTTCTGGAGGCATTTTGTTAACTGAGGTTTAAACCTTTCAGATTATTGTAGCTTGTATCATGTTGATAGAAAATTGTCTAGCAGAGTAGTATTACCTGAAACAGTTATTAATAGTACCAGAGATAACTACTCTGAAGGAATACAAGTTTATCGACCTAAACATAGTTTTTTGTATATTTTGGAGATCAGTTTTCTGTCCTGGATAAAAAGCATATTCAACAAATGGTGCTAGCATAACTGGATATCAACATGTAGAAGAATTAAAATAGATCCATATCTATTACCATGCACAAAACTCAAGTCCAAAGGATCAAAGACCTCAACATAAAACCAACCACAATAAACATGATAGAAGTGAAAATGAGAAGTACACTTGAATGTATTGACACAAGAGACCAATTCCCAAATACAAACAATTCCGGTAGCACAGACACTGATAGCAAAAATTAATAAATGGAACCTCCTGAAACTGAGAAGCTTATGTTAAGCAAAAGACATGGACAATAAGACAAAATGGTAGGAAAGAATAGGAAAAGATATCAACCCCCTTCTGGACAGAGGACTGATCTCTAAATAAACAACTCAAGAAACTTGTCATCAAAAGAACAATTAATCCAATAAAAAATGTTTAACAGACCTAAACAGAGAATTCTCTATACAGGAATCTAAAATAGCTGAAAGACATTTAAGGAATTGCTCAACACCCTTAGCCATCAGAGAAATGAAAATCAAAAGAACTCTGAGATTTCATGTTACATGTATAAGAATGACCAAGATCAAAATCACTAATGAGATCTTTTGAATAAATTGGTATCATGGGGATGATGGGAGAGGGTTGAAGGTGAGGGGAGAGATAGGGAGGAAAGCAGAGAAAAATATATAGCTCAATAAAATCAATAAAATTAAAATAATAAAAAAAACAAAATCAAACAAACAAACAAGTTTTTTTCAAACTTGTGTGCCTCTTTTTTGCAGCATAATATTAAGAATTGAAAAATAATCTTGGTGGAGATTTCTTTTGAAGAGTATGTAGTGTCCTTCCCTCTCTGTTTTGATTAGTTTTTGTTTAAAAACTATTTTTTGAGATATTTAAATGGCTATACTTGTTGCTTCTTAGGTGCATCTGTTTGGAATGTCTTTCTCCAATTCTTTGTTCTATGTAATATCTATCCTTGAAGTTGAAGTGTGGTTCTTGGACACAGCAGGATGAATCCTGTTTTCTGATTCTGTTGTTTTAGTCTGTGCCTTTCTGTTGGGAAATTTAGACAATTGAAACTGATCAATGCTTGTTGAGTATTGTTACTTTGTTGTTGATGATGCTGATGGTCATAAATTATATGTGTGTTTTTACTTCCCTTCTTTTGATATTTATGAAGTGAGATTATTTGTATTCTGTGTTTTCATGGTTGTAATTAACTGCTTTTAGTTGGAGTTTTCCTCCTATCATCTATGCAAGATTGTATTTATAGAGAGATTTGATTAAATTTGAGTTTCTCATACAATATCTTACTTTCTCCATATATGGTGATTGAAAATTTGCTGGATATAGTAGTGTAATCTGGCATTTGTGGTCTCTTAAAGCTTCTGGCTTTTATTGTCTCCATTTAGAAATGGTGTAATTCAAACAGGTCTGTATTTACATATATTAGTTGGTCTTTTACCCTTACAGTTTTGAGTACACTTTCTTTTTTCTGTGTGCTTTGATTATTTTGTAGCACAGAGATCTTTTTTTCTTCTCCAAACTACTTGGTGTTCTGTAAGCTCTTTATACCTTTATTGGTATTTTTTTAGGTTATATACTGGCTGGTTTTGTGTGTCAACTTGACACAAGCTAGAGTCATTACAGATGAAGGAGCCTCAGTAGAGGAAATATCTTCATGAGATCCAGCTGTAAGGAATTTCTCAATTAGTGATAAATAGGGCAGTCTCAGCCCATGATGGTTGGTGCCTTCCCTGGGCTGGTAGTCTTGGGTTATATAAGAAAGCAGGTTGAGAAAGTCATGTAAAAAAAGCCAGTAAGCAGCACGCCTCCATGGCCTCTGCATCTCTTCCTGCCTCCAGGTTCCTGTCCTGTTTGAGTTCCTGTCTTGACTTCCTTCAGTGATGAACAGCAATGGAGAAGTGTAAGACAAATAAACCCTGTCCTCCCTAAATTACTTTTCAGTCATAGTCTTTGTCACAGCAATAGAAACCCTAAGACGGGTCAGAACATTTTCACTCTGTGATTCTGTAAAACATTTTGTTGGTCTTGTACCTGGGTTTCTTCTCCTTCCTCTGTTCCTTTTATTCTTAGGCTTGTTCTTTTCATAGCATCCCAGATTTACTGGATGTTATTTTTTCAGGAGCTTTTTTAGATTTAATGTTTTCTTTGACCAATGTAACCATTTCCTCCATAATATCTTCAAGGCCCGAGAATCCCTTTCCCGTCTTTCATAGTCTGTTGGTGAAGCTAGCCTCTGTAGTTCCTGTTCAAATTTCTAAATGTTTCATTTCCAGCCTTTTCTCTGTTTGCATTTTCTTTATGGATTCTATTTCCAATTTTGGTTCTTGAATGGTTTTATTCATTTCCTGATAGTGTTTGTTTGTGTTTCTCTGCCTTTCTTCAAGGATTTAGCCATTTCTACTTTACAGAATGCTATCATCTTCATACACTTTGTTATATGGTCTCTTTCTTATACTTCAGCTATGTTGTAATATTCAAGACAGGCTGTGCTGGGATAGCTAGGTGCTAGTGGAGGCTTATTGTCTTGGACATTATTGAGTATTTTTATTCTGGTGTCTTAGCATCTGATTTATTATGATTATAGTTCTAGGTGCTGATTTCTGGCTTTGGCTTTGTTGGGTGGGTGCTTTGTTCCTTGGCTTCTGTTTATTGTCTGGAATTTTGTAGAGTCCAAAGCCTGTGTATTTCCCATTTTCCTAGCCTATTCATCTGGAGTGGTTACAGGAAATTCCAACTGGTGTTGAAGGTTAGTATACTGGAATAAGTTGGAGGGGAGCATGGCTGAAGGATAAGGTCTTTGTGATCTGTTGGGGGTTGGATGATCAGAAAAGAAAGGGAGACCATAGCAGATTTCTTGCTACAGAGCTAGGGATGACGCTGGAATGATTGAGTCTAAAGAGCAGTAGGATATGTGTGGGTCTGCCTGCAGTCTACTTGTTGCCTTAGCAGCTGCAGGCCTTGGCTTAGCAGAGGATGTCTGCTAGAGTTGGAGTCTGGGAATAACAACCTTGGAGAGAGAGATTAGACAGGGATGATCTGTGGGATTCAGAGGAGACATTGACACTGGGGAAGAAAGGCTGCAGCTAGGGTTGTATACAGTGGTAGGGGTGAAACTGGGATTAGGTCTGGGGGAACAGAGAAAAAGGGGAGAATGTCTTCGGGTAGCCTACTTGTGTTTTGGCAGGTTATGGCCTGTGGTTTAGTAGGGGTTGCCTGCTGGTGTTAGGGGCTGGGAAACAGCTAAGATTGGGGGAAGGAAGCAAGGAGAAAAGCTGAAGCTGATGCTCTGTTGCAGCCTTAGGGATAAGACAGGGGAATTTCAATTTTACATTTCAAATCTACTTGCTGAATATATTTATGAGTCAATGTCCTTACCATAACATATACAAACAAACAAACAATCCAGTCTATTTCATTTGCTTAATTAATTTGAAAAAATACATTTGTGTTTTCACTTTCTGACATTTCAAAAGATGTATTCTTTACCATCCCCCATCATAAGATGCTTATCATTTTTTTTCAGATTGTACTTTCAGACATCACTTTCAAGAGTAGTTAACCAACATTGCTGTGGGGCAATTCTGCATTCTGTCAATTATGTATTAAATGAATGCTGATTGGCCAGTAGCCAGGAAGAAAGTATAGGAAGGATAACCAGATGGGAAGTAAAGGCAGGGAAATGAGAACAGGAGAATTCTGGGAATTCTGTGTCTTCAGTTCTGTCCAGACACAGAAGAAACAAGATGTGACTACACTGCTGAAAAAGGTACTGAGCCATGTGGCTAACACAGATAAGAATAATGGGCTAATGTAAGTTATAAGAGTTAATAAGACGCCTGAGCTAATGGGCCAATCAGTTTATAGTTACTGTAGCCCTCTGTGTGATTTCTTTGGGACTTCATGACTGCTGGAACAGGGCAGGTCAGAAACCCCGACAACACAGCATCTAATGGAATCCATGTATTTTTTTGTGGGGGCTTTTATTTGGTTTACAGTTTTGTGGTTTTGTTTGTTTGTTTTTCTTTGGGATGTTCTTTTCTTAATTATGGAGGCTTTTATTTTTTGAGGGGACTGTTATTTTGAATAGGAACTTAAAATTGTTTGGGTAGTGAGGGTGAGAAGATCTGAAAGGACCTGAGGGAGGGAAAATATGTTCAAACTATACTTAAATTATAAAGTTCTCTAAACTAATAAAATATTTTTTAAAAGTTTAGACATTTATAGTTTCTTAGTCACTTTTTGAATTAATTCTGGGTTTCACCCCCAGTTATTTTACTCATTAGTTGTTCACTAATCATCAAGTATCTATTTCTAAATGACCTAGTATTTCTTTATGTTTTAACTTTTTTGTTGTGACAACATTCATACAGCTGAGCTTACTTATACCAGGTAGTATTCAGACATTCTTAGTAGAAGTTTTATTTCTCTTCAGTCAAAATATGAAATGGCTCCTTGCTTATCAGAACTGACCATGCCTGTCTATCTATTTCATTTTTATTTTCCCAGTTAGAATTAAGGAGAGAATTCAAAGGTCATCTTGGCTGTCTCATATCAAAAAACAATCCCAGGCAGTCTCTTCCCAATCTAGAGAGAAGTTGATAAATCTGCTTAGGTGAACATGATGACAATTAAGCATTTCCGGTTTTACACTATTCTCTTCATCTGATTTAAAGCCATTAGATCTTTTACAGCTATTCCTGTGCTCCGGGCCAGTTTCTTCTTGAGGAATGTTTTAGACAAAAGGCCTTTATACATCAGAAGTCAATCAATAAATTAAATCTGTAATCCACTATAATTTAAAACAATAAAATGATTTATTCAATGGTTTAACAAAAATTTAACTTGCATTTTATATAATTTATCTATAATTGCAAGCTCATTTGATTAAATGTTGTATTACATAGGCAAATTCAATAAGGAAAAATATAATTTTAATTTTTCTTTCTCTTAGATTCATTGACTTCCTATTTTACATAAGACCCTATCCTAGTTAACGTTTCTATTGCTGCGACAAAACATCATGACCAAAAAGCAAGTCAGAGGGGAGGGGGTTTATTAGGCATACATTTCAGCATTACTGTTCATCACTGAAAAAGTCAGGACAGGAACTCAGACAGGGTCATATTCTCGAGGCAGGAGCTGATGTAGAGACCATGGAAGAGAGATGCTTACCAGTTTGTCTCACAGGGCTTGCTGAGCCTTGGGAAGGCACCTAACACCATGGGCTAGGCCTTCCTTGATAGATCACTAAATGAGAAAATTCTTTTACTGCTGGATCTCAAGGAAGCATTTTTTCCATTGAGGCTTCTTCCACTGATTTCTCTAGTTTATTTCAAGTTGACATAAAAACACCCTGTACAAGCCCCGTATTTCATTTTTTTCTGAAGTTATATTTTGATTTAAAATACATTGGCTGATAATAGAACACAATAATATGAGCTATCTTTAGTTTAATTAGAACAAATATAAGGATATGGATAATGGAAGTTGACTAATATAAATTATAGGCCTATATTATTTATTTTTCTCACTGCTGTGACTAATCCCTGACATGAAGCAATTTAAGCATGTCAGGGTTTGTTCTGGCTGACAGCTTAAGGGACGCAGTTCAACCTACTTAGGAAGGTGTGACAGGATGAGTGGGAAGTAGCTATTCCCATTGTATACTAAGCTAGGGAGCACAAAACAGACAAAAAGTAGGGCTCACCATTCAAATCCCAGGTCATGCCCACTGTTCCACTCCACCCCAGTTAATTAACTATCTCAGAAAATCTCAGTTCTCTGAAACAGATCATCCATTTGTCAACCAATAATGTAAATATATGAACTCATAGGGAACATTTTACATTCGGATAAACCAGCTTATTCTACATTCCTAGATGAATATTGAAGCCTTGATTCCAGAACCAGGTGGTCAAACAGCAAATACCTTCACATCTTCGTGTACAAGTAAACTGCTGACTATTAAACTAGCAATGTAGACTAGTAAACATTTTCTTTTTGGACAATGAAAGCCCACAAAATTCCTTTGTTAGTATTGTTCTTTTCCTTTAACCAAAGACCAGGCATATTTGTGATAAAAAAAAATTCATGTTCTCCTTTCCCACTTCTTGTTATGGGATAAATCAGCATTTTTTGCTACATGGACATTTCCAGCTTATACTGAACCTTGCTGCTAATGCTTGTAGAATTTGTCATAGGAGAGAATTATTTCTGGTTAAGAACTACAACAATTTAAAACACCTTTTATTTCAGAGAAATCTCAATTCAGTAATACCTTTAGGGATTTTAGCACAATTAAATGTAATATAATGTGTTTAAGGAATATACCACAAGGAATGACTTTATCTACAGGTAAAAGACATTGACTATCTAAATCCATAACAATCAGTATCACAATTTTCAATTTGTCTTTATATTTAAATATGGAAATAATATTCCTTAATTTTTATGAGATTATAATTCAAAGAATGATGGATATACTGTCATCTTGATGGGCACTACCTGCTCAAGGAATACATGAGTGATATACCATGCTACATTTTGATTTTATGTTCCTAACAAAACACTATAAAATATAAAACAACTCACTCCTGGATTGCTGGTAGGCATGCAAGCTGGTACAGCCCATTTGGATATCAGTATGGCGATTTCTCAGAAAATTAGGAAACAACCTTGCTCAAAACCCAGTAATACCATTTTTGGCTATTATCCAAAGGATGCTCAACCGTGCCACAAGGAAATGTGCTCAACTATGTTTATAATGGCATTGTTTGACATATACAGAACCTGAAAACAAACTAAATGCCCCACAACTGAAAAATGGATAAAGAAAATGTGGTACATTTATACAATGGAGAACTACACAGCAGATTAAAATGACAATATCTTGAAATATACATGCAAATGGATAGAGCTAGAAAACATCATATTGATTGAGATAACCCAGACCCAGAAAGACAATTATCATATGTACTCACTCACTCACAAGTAGTTCTTAAACATAAAACAAAGAAAACCAGCCAACAAATCACAATCCCAGAGAAACTAAACAACAACTAGGACCCTAAGAGAAACATACATGGATCTAATCTACATGGTAAGTAGAAAAAGACAAGATATCCTGGGTAAATTGGGAGCATGGGGACCATGGAAGAGGGTTGAGGGGAAGAGGAGAGGTAGGGAAGGGAGCAGAGAAAAAAGCATAGCTCAATAAAATTAAATTAAAAAAAAGAATTAAGATAAAAAAGAAAGTAAAATAATGGTGCAGGAGAATTGTCTGTATTCTGTCAATCATGATTTAAATAAACGCTGATTGGCCATTAGCCAGGATGTATAGGTTGGACAACCAGACAGGAAGTAGAGGCGGAGCAAGGAGAACAGAATTCTGGGAAGCAGGAAGCTCTCTCAGGATTCCTGCCAGACCACTGAAGAAGCAGGATGTGACCTGCCCCTCTGAAAAAGGTACTAAGCCATGTATAGATAAGAATAATGGGTTAATATAAGCTACAAGAGCTAATAAGAAGCCTGAGCTAATGGGCCAGTAAGTTTATAATCTTCTGGAGACCTCTGTGTGATTTTCTCTGGGACTAAATGGCTGGGGGTACTGGGCAGGACATAAACTCCAACAAGCCCACCTTCATGGTTCAGAATGGTGCCCACGTGGATAACTGCACCCACAGAAAGCCTGAGAAAGCTTGGGAAAGAATAGAGTAAAGCATGTTTTCTTGGTAGCAGCAATTTCTCGGGTCTGCTCTGCTTGCTAGAGGCAAGCTAGCGCTCTCATCTAAGAGAAGCTTCCTGACTCAGCTTTAGCTGTAAAGCCTTGCAGCTCTTTTAAGAGGTTCTGCCAAGAAACACTTAAATAGTGTTGATAAAAAGCTGACAGCATGCTTTTCAGTTTTCAGCCGTAGCAGGATAAAAGCTGTGCCATTTTAAAATGCCAGCTTTCTGGGCCATCCTGCCAGGGCAAACTCTGACTCTTTCAGGCAGGTGGTCCGACTACTGATCATTTGACTGTGGTTTATGGACACACTGCTGCAGCTTGTTTGCTGGCAGGGACCTTGAAACGCTGTAGAGTTGTGGCACTGAACACAGCTACAGCCGGTACCTCAGCCATGAGGCTGAAATCTTGGAAAGCTAAGAAATGGGCTGGATCCAGCAGTCAAAGCCATGGCTTTTATCCTACACATATTGCTTAGTAAATTAAAGACTCATGTAGTCAGAAAAAGAGAGATATACAGTAAAGATAGATTCAAAGACAAAGAAAACCTCTAAATGGCTTACAGTGTGTTAAAAATATATGCAGGCTAAAGGTTAAAGTTCTTAAAGTAAAAAAGAAAGAAAGAGAGTAGTTGGGTGTGATGGTACACACCTTTAATCCCAACACTTGGGAGGCAGAGGTAGATTGACCTCTGTGACTTCAAGGTGTGTTATCTCGCACCTTTAATTCCAAAGCTTGGGAAGCAGAGGCAGACAGATCTCTGTGAGTTCAAGTTGAGGTAGCACACACCTTTAATCCCAGCATTGGGGAGGCAGAGACAGATGGATCTCTGTGAGTTCAAGGATAGCCTGGTCTACAGAGGGAGTTCCAGGACAATGATACACAGAGAACCTGTCTCAAAAATTCAAAAGTTAAAAGTAAAAATAAAAATAAATAGAAGTTAAAATAAAGCCACATAAAGATGGAAAATACACAGAGAATCTTGATACTGTATGCTATTATGCTCTCTTTGTATTGTTTGAATGTTGAGGAAGGAGAAACAGCTGTTATACTTATTTGCTTATAAATGCTGCTGAACTAATCCAAGATAAGTATTTTGAAAATACCTTGACTTCAAAATTGAAGTCAAAAGGTATATTACTTTGGAGAAGATATTTTGCTTTTGTTTCCACTAGAAACAAGAGGCTGTGGATTCATTCTGAGTTAAGAAAAATCAGGTTTGGTCAAGGAAGACCACCTGAGAAATCTCTGGAAGAACAGATGGCTCGGATGTCTGAGTTCTACATCCAGAACAGATTTAAGACTGCTGACTGAGATTATCAAGCCTCACAGTATACTCCAGTCAGGACTTGATCATAATTCTAAATTTTTTTTTTATAATATTTATTTATTTTTTTTCCATACATTGTTTTGTTTTATTTTTTCCATTCAAGAACATAATTAAAGATAAAAAAAAAAAATTTTTTTTTTCCTTTCTTCCCCTTCTCCCGGTCCCCTCCCACTACCCCCCACCCCTCCTCCCTCCCCCTTCTTCCTTGAAAGAGGGCATGGTGCCCTGCC